>JXCR01137201.1:17657-112541 GCA_002079205.1 Phalaenopsis hybrid cultivar | reverse complement strand
AGAATTGGAGATTTTAGAGTGACAGATTAAAATCCCTAATTCGGTTCTATCATTTGGGTGCTGATGTGTAGATGTTAGCCCTCAGGTGAGGGGAACATGGGAGCTCCGAAGTGAGAGCCGGTATCCTCCCAGCCTAGCCGTAGAATCAGTAACCAAGCATAGGATTAGTCAATGTTCTTTATGCCTGGACCAAAGGGTAAAAAATAGGTATGCTCCTATTTGGCACAATATAAATTGAATTAATTCATTTTATCCATTCACTATAATTTCTTGGCAAAGAGAAGGATGCTTTTTTATATATTGAATATCACAATTAAACATAATTTTCTATAATTAGTTATTATCCAAATTAGCTACTTATTTCAATTTTCTATTGTGACAGATAAGCAACTTGAACGTCGTTGTAGTTGAAGTAATACTTTTTATTAAATCTTAATCTGTAGTATTCTATTTCTCCCCGTGGGATCGATATATAGGACTCCATTAGAGCCCTATATTACTTGAGTGATACGTATACTTGCGTTGACAAATTTGACTTTAACATTATTGAATATTATATCTATACATATTTATTAAAATAAACATATATATATATATAAATTCGCAGTCAAGTTTTTGGCATCGTTGCTGGAATTTAAATCTTCTAGTAGCGTCATCAAATTCTTGTAATTGTTGATTTACAAAAAAGGTCGGTCAGTACACTTTTTACAAACACAATTTTTTTTTAATTACATAATCACATATATTAAACAAACTAATTATAAATCAGCGTCGAAATCAAGCCACAACACTAAACGCTGTCACAAAACTATACATACAATAAAAGTTCAGAATTCTAAAGCAAAAAAAAAAAAAAAACAAACCAAATGAAATTAAATTAAATCCACACAATTACACTAAATATATATAATGTTCTAAAATAAATAGAGAATTTAAAGTCTTCAATTATTACACCTCTTCTTCAGTGTTTTCTCCTCCTCTGATATCTCCCATAGATTGGTAATGAACATATAAATTGTAAAAGGATTGGTACGGGAATTGATCTGTCGAATTTTTTTCGATCCACTCATTTTCTTTTAACATCCGAACTAATCCTGCTTCAAAAGTTCCAGTTTGATCAAAATTTTCTTTCATTATCAAATCTAGGTGATCAAAAAGCTATTTAAGATCTTCTACTGCATTCATAATACTCTAAAGTACCCTTTCAATTTCTTCAATTTCTTCTCCAAAGCAAGCAAACTTCCAACTGTTGGTGGTATTAATGAAGTTGAAGCAAGTGAAGATTGATCTATGATGGCTTTCTAATTCTTCATTTTCAATTCCACAATAATTCTCATCTATAGGATTCATGAGCTCCCAAGGTAATAAATTCTTTTCCCAACTTTCATATGAAACTTGGGCTTGACTACAAATCAAAAAGATGGTAGATGGATGCCCTAGTCCATAAATTGGTCCATTAGTAAGGATAATCATAATAGATTTAAATATAATAGATCCTATATCAATGGGTTTTTTCATTTGAATGCAGTAATTTAAAATAACACATTCTTTGGTGACCTACTAATTTTGATAGTAGGGAGTAATTTTGTAGCAATAAAGAAATGTCATTGCTTCCAAATTGGATTAAGTAATGAAGTGGAGAAACTAAAATATCATTCATCTCGTATCTCCCACATATCACTTTCATCCGTCAAAAGATTATACACGTCTTGCATCAAACCTCGTGTAGGAATGAAATTTGAATAATGACAGATTGGAATATTTTCTATCATATACAATTCATTAATCCTTGCAGGACTAAATGGTACAACCATACCTCGTACGAAGACAACACCTTGAGTAATTTCATGTAAGTTTGCATAAAACTCTTTCACCACAGGTACGACAACTGCAGACATAGTGTAACACAGAACTTCCCAACGCCTTTGCAAAATGATTTTATCAATCAAACCAGTAGGATTGATCACTCCATGATTAAAAAATCCTCTTTCCTTGATCAATCTCCTCTTCGTAATAACTTTATCGTATAATCGCTGCGTGTCGAAACTAATAAATTTTCTTTTGTTGAAAACTCCATACTTCAAAGTATTTCTGGAATTGAAAGCTATGAAATCCGAAAATAAGAAGTTACTAGCGTCCAAGGATGTTTCTAGGCCTTTTTAAACTTGTCCCGGAGGTTATTATGAAGTGAAATCATACCAAAACCGGCCAAAAGTCGTCTAAAACTGTCCAACTACACTCGGCGCCATTGGCGCTCCCGATTGGCACTACCGGTGCTAGTGTTCATTATCTNCGGCACTGATGTCTGTTATCTAGGGCGCTGTCGGCACCCATTTTGGCATCGTCGGTGCCAGTGGCCAAAATTGTGATTTTCATTTTTTTATTCAATTTGATTCCAAAATTTCCTCCAATACCAATATTTGACTTAATTTCTAATAAATACAATTGTGTAGGATTATTATCTACTAATATATAAGACACTTAACAAACTAAATAGTAATGCATAACAATATACGTATGGGCTGCCTCCCACATAGTGCTTGGTTTAACGTCGTCAGCCCGACATACCATTTGTTTAGTTGGGTTGACTTAACATTAAAACTTCTTTAAATTGAGGTATGTGCCATTCATAATAATGTTTCAAACAATGCCCATTAACTTTAAATATCTTTCCAGTGTAAGGATCTTTAATAACAACAGTTACATAATGAAGACCTTAATCACTTTAAATGGTCCTAACCATCTGGATTTTAGTTTTCCTGTAAACAATCTCAATCTTGTATTATATAGTGGAACTTCTTATCCAGGTTCAAATTTCTTCTTAATAATCTTCCAGTCATGCCATATTTTCATTTTCTCTTTATAGATTTTTGCATTATCATATGCTTCAGTTCTAATCTCTTCAAGTTCATTGACTCTTTATAGATTTTTGCATTATTATATGCTTCATTTCTAATCTCCTTAAGTTCATTGAGCTAAGATTTTTGCATTATCATATGCTTCATTTCTGATCTCCTCAAGTTCATTGAGTTGTAATAAATTAGATTTTCGCATTATCATATGCTTCATTTCTAATCTCCTCAAGTTCATTGAGTTGCAAAACATTCTCATTAACATCCTTTAAATTAAAATTAAATTCTTTAATAGCCCAAAATGCTTTATGTTCCAATTCTACTAGTAAATGACATGCTTTTCCAAAAATCAATCTATATGGGGACATTCCTATAGGAGTTTTATAAGCAGTTCTGCATGCCCATAATGTAGTATTTAGTCTAGCAGACCAATCCAAATTATAAGGATATACAACTTTTTCTAAAATGCATTTAATTTCACGATTTAATATTTCTACTAGACCACTAGTTTTAGGATGATAAGCAGTAGAGAATCTATGCATTATATTATATTTCTTGATTAATTTTTTGATTCTCTTATTCTTGAAATGAGATCCTCCATCAATAATGATTACTCTCGGCATTCCATATCTTGTAAGAATATTTTTAATTAAAAATTTAGAAACACTCCGAGTGTCACATCTAGGCACAACAATAGCTTCATCTGCTTAGACATATAATCAACAACAAGTAATATATATAAATTTCCAAATGAAGGCATAAATGGTCCCATAAAGTCTAATCCCCACACATCAAAAATTTCAACTTCTAATGTGTAATTTAGAGGCATTTCGTCACTTCTGAAAATATTTCCTACTCGTTGACATCTATCGCATGTTTTAATATATTCATTAACATCTCTAAATATAGTAGGCCAATAAAATCCAGCTTACAAAATTTTATATGCAGTTCTATTTATTCCAAAATGTCTTTCAAATTCAGAATTCATGACATCTTTCAATTATTTGTTGAGTTTCTTCATAAGGCACACACCTTCTAATAATTATATCTTTACATTGACCTTTCAATTATCTGTTGAGTTTCTTCATAAGACACACATCTTCTAATAATTAAATCTTTACATTATTTATATAAATATGAGTCATCCCAAAAGTAGTCTTTCGAATCATAGATAATTTTTTTTAATTGTGGATTTTTGATATCAGGCGGTAGAATGTCACTTACAATATAATTTACTATATTAGCATACCACGGTACATCCATTTCATCAATACTATATAAATGTTCATTAGGGAAATTTTCTAAAATTTCATTTGCAAAATTAGTTAATATTTCTATTTTTATTCTAGACAAACGATCAGTTACTTGATTATCATTTCCCTTTCTATCTACCACAATAAAATCAAACTCTTGTAATAGAAGTATCCATCTAATTAATCTTGGTTTAGCATCCTTCTTTTGCATCAAGTATTTAATAGTAGAATGATCTGTATGCACTATACAATTAGTTCAAATTAAATAAGATCTAAATTTATCAAAGGCATAAACAGTAGCTAATAGCTCCCTTTTAGTAGTAGTATAATTAATTTGAGCATTATCTAGAATTTTACTAGCATAATATATAACTTTAAAAACTTTTTCGTGCCTTTATCCTAATACAGCCTCAATAGCATAATCACTAGCATCACACATTATTTCAAATGATTTCTCCTAGTCAGGTTGTACTATTATAGGTGCAGTGATTAATATTTTCTTTAATAATTCAAATGTTGTTATGCCTTCCTCAGTAAAATCAAATTTTGTATCTTTTTCTAAAAGTTGGCATAAGGGTTTAGTTATTTTTGAAAAAAATTTTATGTTGCGCCTGTAAAAACCAGCATGTCCTAGAAAACTTCTCATCCCTTTAACATTATTAAGAGGTGGTAATTTTTCTATCACTTGAATTTTTGCAGGATCTACTTCCATGCCTTTTTCAGAAATTTTATGCCCAAGAACAATACCTCCTGTAACCATAAATTGACATTTTTCTCAATTTAAGACTAGATTTTTTCACATATCTCCAATTTTTTTTGTAAATTATTAAGACATAACTCAAACAAAGTACTAAACACAGAAAAATCATCCATAAGCACTTCCATTCCATGCTCTATAAAATTGCTAAAAATTGATATCATGCATCTTTGAAATGTTGCAGGTGTATTGCATAGTCCAAAAGACATTCTACAAAAAGCAAATGTTCCATATGGGCTTGTAAACGTTGTTTTCTCTTGATCCTCTAGAGCAATTAGAATTTTCTGTATCCAGTATATCCATCTAAAAAGCAATAGTATTTGTTCCCAGCCAATCTATCCAACATTTGATCTAGAAACGGCAAAGGAAAGTGATCTTTTATAATGGCCATATTTAGTTTTCTATAGTCAATACAAATTTTCAAATCAGTTACTTGTCTCATTGGTATTAATTCATTTCTCTCATTTTCTTCAACAGTCACTCCTCCTTTCTTTGAAACACATTGAATTGGGCTTACCCAAGCACTATCTGAAATAGGATATATAATTTCAGCATTGAGCCACTTTAAAATATCTTTTTTAACAACTTCTTTCATTATTGGGTTTAATCTTCTCTGAGGATCTGCTTTAAGTTCATACTGCTCATCTCATAAAATTCTGTGCATACAAATTGAAAGACTAATTCCTTTAATATCTGCTAAAGTTAAACTCCATCCAAAAGCCTTTTTATACTTTTTCAACATCTCTATCAACTTTTATTCCCGNGTGGTAATTTTTCTATAACTTAGATTTTTGCAGGATCTACTTCCATGCCTTTTTCAGAAATTTTATGCCCAAAGACAATACCTCCTGTAACCATAAATTGACATTTTTCTCAATTTAAGACTAGATTTTTTCACATATCTCCAAATTTTTTTCTAAATTATTAAGACATAACTCAAACGAAGTACTAAACATAGAAAAATCATCCATAAACACTTCCATTCCATGCTCTATAAAATTGCTAAAAATTGATATCATGCATCTTTGAAATGTTGTAGGTGTATTGCATAGTCCAAAAAGCATTCTACAAAAAGCAAATGTTTCATATGGGCTTCTAAACGTTGTTTTCTCTTAATCCTCTAGAGCAATTAGAATTTTGTGATATCCAGTATATCCATCTAAAAATCAATTGTATTTGTTCCCAGCCAATCTATCCAACATTTGATCTAGAAAGGGTAAAGGAAAGTGATCTTTTATAATGGCCATATTTAGTTTTCTATAGTCAATACAAATTTTCCAATCAGTTACTTGTCTCATTGGTATTAATTCATTTTTCTCATTTACTTCAACAGTCACTCCTCCTTTCTTTGGAACACAGTGAATTGGGTTTACCCAAGCACAATCTGAAATAGGATATATAATTTCAGCATTGAGCCACTTTAAAATATCTTTTTTAACAACTTCTTTCATTATTGGGTTTAATCTTCTCTGAGGATCTGCTTTAAGTTCATACTGTTCATCTCATAAAATTTTGTGCATACAAATTGAAAGACTAATTCCTTTAATATCTGCTAAAGTTAAAGTCCATCCAAAAGCCTTTTTATACTTTTTCAACATCTCTATCAACTTTTGTTCCCAAATTTTAGTTAAATCAGAAGATATAATAACAGACAATGTAGATGACTCTCATAAAAATATATATTTTAAATGGGCAGGTAAAATCTTCAATTCAAGTTCAGGTGGTTTAATACTTGAAGGAATAAAATTTTTACTATCATTTTCCAGCAAGTCTAATGCTTCAAATTTGCCCAGAATATAATCTAAAGCTTCTTCTTTTACTTCATTTTCAGCATAAAAAATTTATCCTTGCTTTAATTTATCTTCGAATTTATTCTTAAACTGCTCATTAGTTAGGTAATCAACTACTTCCATTTTTAAACATTAATTATCTTTTTCTATTGTAGGATATTTCATAGCTTTTGCTATATTAAATTTCACTTCTTGATCATTGACTCTCATCATTAATTCTCCTTTTTGCACATCTATTACAGCTCTCCCTGTTACGAGAAATGGTCTCCCTAAAATAATAAGAATCTCCTTGTCTTCCTCTATATCCAATACTATAAAGTCTACAGGGAAAATAAATTTATCCACTTTTACTAGCACATCTTCTATAACTCCTTTTGGATAAGTTATTGATCGATCAACTAACTGAAGAGTTACAGTAGTAGGAAAAATTTCTCTCAAATCTAAACATTTAAAAATTGATAAAGACATAACATTAATACTCACTCCCAAATCACATAAAGCTTTTCCGTAAAACCTTTCTCTAATTGCACGAGGTATAGTAAAACTACTAGGATCTCTTAATTTTTTAGGAAGCTTTTTCTGAATAATAGCACTACACTCTTCACTAAGTACAACGGTCTCATGATCTGTAAACTTCCTTTTCTTGTTTAATATGTCCTTAATAAATTTAGCATAACTTGGCATTTGTTCCAAAACCTCAACAAAAGGAATATTTATCGTTAACTTCTTAAGGATTTCCAAAAATTTTGTAAATTGTTTATTTTTATTCTTCTGCTTCAGTCTTTAAGGAAACAATATTTATCGTTAACTTCTTAAGGATTTCCAAAAATTTTGTAAATTGTTTATCTTTATTCTTTTGATTTATCGTTAACTTCTTAAGGATTTCCAAAAATTTTGTAAATTGTTTATCTTTATTCTTCTATTTCAGTCTTTGAGACAACGGAGGTAATAGTTTTGCCTACAGGGCTCTGTGTTTGTTCATTTTCCTGTTGATTATTTTCAATTTCTTCCTTTTCTTCATCAACTTCAGTTTCTCTTTGGATCTTTTTTTCAACTTCTTTTCCACTTCTTAATTGAATAGCTTTAATTTGATCTTTATTTTGATCTTTTGAATTAACTTCCACAGTACTTGGAAGAATTCCAGAAGGTCTATTACTATGTAAGTAGCAATATGCCCTAATTGATTTTCAATATTTATAATAGCAGCCACTTGATTCTGTATTTGATTTTCCATATTCAACAGTACTTCTTCCATCGTCAACTTCTTTTCCTTAACTTATGGGTTAGGGTTGGAGTTAAATCCCAGAGGATAATTTGGTAAAAAGNGCATAAAAAATTTATCCTTGCTTTAATTTATCTTCGAATTTATTCTTAAACTGCTCATTAGTTAGGTAATCAGCTACTTCCATTTTGAAACATTCATTATCTTTTTCTATTGTAGGATATTTCATAGTTTTTGCTACATTAAATTTCACTTCTTGATCATTGACTCTCATCATTAATTCTCCTTTTTGCACATCTATTACAGCTCTCCCTGTTGCGAGAAATGGTTCTCCCTAAAATAATAGGAATCTCTTTATCTTCCTCTATATCCAATACTATAAAGTCTACAGGAAAAATAAATTTATCCACTTTTACTAGCACATCCTCTATAACTCCTTTTGGATAAGTTATTAATCGATCAACTAACTGAAGAGTTACAGTAGTAGGAAAAATTTTTCCCAAATCTAAATGTTTAAAAATGGATAAAGACATAACATTAATACTCACTCCCAAATCACATAAAGCTTTTCCGTAAAACCTTTCTCTAATTGCACGAGGTATAGTAAACTACTAGGATCTTTTAATTTTTCAGGAAGCTTTTTCTGAATAATAGCACTACACTCTTCACTAAGTACAACGGTCTTAAGATCTGTAGACTTCCTTTTCTTGTTTAAGATGTCCTTAATAAATTTAGCATAACTTGACATTTGTTCCAAAATCTCAACAAAAGGAATATTTATCGTTAACTTCTTAAGGATTTCCAAATATTTTGTAAATTGTTTATCTTTATTCTTCTATTTTAGTCTTTGAGAAAACGGAGGTAATATTTTTTTCTACAGGGCTCTGTGTTTGTTCATTTTCCTATTGATTATTTTCAATTTCTTCCTTTTCTTCATCAACTTCAATTTCTCTTTGGATCTTTTTTTCAACCTCTTTTCCACTTCTTAATTGAATAACTTTAATTTGATCCTTATTTTGATCTTTTGGATTAACTTCCACAGTACTTGGAAGAATTCCAGAAGGTCTATTACTATGTAAGTAGCAATATGTCCTAATTGATTTTCAATATTTATAGTAGCAGCCACTTGATTCTGTATTTGATTTTCCGTATTGAACAGTACTTCTTCCATCGTCAACTTCTTTTCCTTAACTTATGGGTTAGGGTTGGAGTTAAATCTCGGAGGATAATTAGGTAAAAAATTAGGATTTCCTTGATTGTTCAGATTTTCGGATAGATTCACCGAATTATTATAATTATTCCAACTAAAATTAGGGTGATTTTTCTAACCAAGGTTAAAATAGTTAGAATAGGGAATGTTATTTTGATTATTTATAGCATTTAAAGTTTCATAAGATGATTGAGTATCAATAATCTGTCCTAGTGAATTCTCCTCTAATATTGAGGGTACTTTAGAATAATTCATTCACATTTGATCAATCTTTTTAGAAATAACAACAATTTAAGATGCCAAAATAGACATTACATCAGAATCATGAATACTAGCTACTCTCTTAGGATTTACCCTTTCAGAGGGCCATTAAAAATTATTAGTAGTCATTTCTTCAATTAACGAATATGCTTCATCAAAAGATTTTGACATTAATGAACCACCCACAATAGCATCTATAATAGATCTCAGTGATCCTACTAATTCATTATAAAATGTTTGAACTATGAACTAATTTGGTAAAGCATGATGTTGACAATTCCTAAGAAGATCTTTAAATCTTTCTCAGACTTCATATATTGATTCTCCTTCAAACTGACAAAAAGATGTAATATCATTTCTAAGCTTAGCGATTTTCGAGGGTAGAAAATATTTAGCCAATAATTTTTGGGATAGTTCTCCCGAAGTTCTAATAGATCCAGGTGCTAACGACTTTAACCAAGCCTTAGCTTTATCCCTTAATTAAAAAAGAAAAATTCTAAGCTTAACAACATCATTAGACACTCCATCATATTTAAATGTAGCACAAATTAAATGAAAATTAGCAAGATGTAAGTTAGGATCTTCAGTAGGTGATCCTCCAAACTGATTATTTTGTATGATTTGGATAATATCAGGTTTAAGCTCAAATGAATTAGCAGCAACATCAGGATTTTGAATAGTAAAGTGAAGTTCATCTGCTGTCGGATTCACATAATCTTTTAAAGGTCTTTGTCGATTTTCATTTATTGGATTATCTAAGTTATTCACCATTTCTTGTAAATTTTTAATTTCTCTTTGTTTTTTTCAATTTTTTTCTAATAGTACGTTCTAATTCTAAATCGCNTGAAGAGCTTTAAAAATGAAGGGTAAAAGAAAGCATTAAATACATAAAAAAAAATTATACCTGTTGGAGATTTTGATTTTTTTAACAAAATTTTGAAAATACTGCAAGTGCTAAAATGAAAACTACAAGGCTAAAAACATTAAATTGCAAATAATACATATAAAATTTGCTGAGAAAGTGCTGAAAATAACAATAGAACTAAACTAAATTTAAAAAATGAAAACAGTCTTCCACATTGCAGTTTCACATAACATAACAAACAAAGTCTAAACGACATCACAACACAAACAATACAATCACACAATATAAACACAAATAAACAAACAAAAAGATCACTAGTCAATATCATCTTCATCTTCATATACATCCAACTTCTACTACTAATATGGAGTAAACAAAGGGTGAACAAGGAATTGAATTGAATGTTCTCCCCTAAGGTATTTAACTAAAGCATTATCATAAGCAACATCGTACTCAAATTTTTGCCAAATCAAATCAACAGTGTGAGCATTTCTGGCTTCCATATTATTCATCCTATAATCCATCCTTAAAATATCTCCCTGTTGTATCATCATATGATCCAAAATTTCTTTGTTGCTAGGGTCACTAGAAGTAGGTCCATGAATGGTAGATTGAATAATCCTAAAAGTAGAAGGAATATCTCTAGCCTTACTGCCAGATCTCCAGTCAACATGAGATTCATATGTCTTGATGTTTTCAGGCCCAATAGGTCTTTGAGTCTCAATCCTCTCCTCATCAGGTCTAATATCAACTCCTGCCTGCTCACAAAGTGTGTAAATAACAACAGGTTGTGCCAATCCACCAGAAGTCTCTCCCAGAGGAATAGATTGAGTGTTCATATAAATAATATAACCCACATTTATGTTCATAACTTGTTGAATACAGTAGTTCAGAATGACTCTATCTTTGGTCACCGCACTATGATGGTTTGTCAGAATCATTCTTCTAGAAATAAAATAATGTCAAGCCTTAGATACTATATTTAAACTAGTATGGGGAAAGTTAACTTTAACTCTATTTTTTATTTTCCAAGCCACTTTCTCAGTAATCAGAAAAGAAATAACTTCATCTAAAGCTAGATCTGTAACAGATAAAGAATGATACTGGCATCTATACACATCTTCTATAGAATAAAACTCATTTATTTTCTTTGGAGTAAATTCTACCCTTTTTCCACTAACAAATACATAATCATTAGAAGCTTCAAGAAGGTTGGCATAAAATTTCATTACAATCCCAACTATTGCATCAGTAGTAAAATAACAGAAGTTTTCCTATTGCCAAGCAATAATCAAACGTTCAACTTCTCCTCCCGGATAATAAAACCTCGGTCCTGAATTACTTTTTTATTTTCTTGTAAACTATGAAATCGAGCACTAGCTTTAAAGCTAAAAAATCTCTACTAGTCATATTCTACTTTCCTTTCGCTCGATTTAGGTGCCATAGGAAATCTAGAAATTTTTGAAAAATCGGAATAAATTCTAGAATTTCAAAAATCAAAATGTAAAACATTTTAAACTTCAAATCACTATATAAGAGTTCATCACCAAAGGATTTTCTAAGAAAATTCTCAAATAATTATTAATATTTTCGGATCCATGCAATGTGAGATAAATCTTTGGTGAAAATAAAAAAATAATTTGGTTTAAAGTGTAGCTCTTACCCAGAGAAGATGAAATCCAGAGTCTTTTAGCTTCTAAATCGCCTCAAATCTGACCACAATCAAGCCCTAGCAGCCCAAACTGAAGGTTGAAGATGACTTAAGCATAAAAATTGAGGCCATGGTAAAAATTAAAAATTTTTAGGGGTTAAAATCTGTTGTTGGGTTGAGGGCGCCGTCAGTGCCGATTCCAGCGTCGTTGGCGCTAAAGGCCCGAAAATTTTATATTTTGATTTTTTTAAAAAAATTTTCAATTTCCTATCGACTTACTCTAAAATTTTTAGTATTTAAAATACAAATTTTTATCTAACAATAATTCACAAAACAACATTTTACCAACAAGAATTTTCACAAACAACAACAAACAAGCTTTTATATATGAAAGTACACTTTTTACAAACATAATTTTTTTAATTACACAATCACACATATCAAACAAACTAATTATAAATCAGCATTGAAATCAAGTCACAACACTAAACGCTGTCATAAAGCTATACACAAATTCAATGTTCAGAATTATAGAGCAAAAAATTAAAAAAAAAACCAAACTAAATTAAATCCACAGNTATATATATATATATATAATGTTCTAAAATAGATAGAGAATTTAAAGTCTTCAATTATTATACCTCTTCTTCTGTGCTTTTCCTCCTTTGATATCTCTCATAGAATTGGAAATGAACACATAAGTTGTAGAAAGATCGGTACGGGAATTGATCTGTCAATTTTTTTTCGATCCAGCCATTTTCTTTAAACATCCAAACTAATCCTGCTTCAAAAGTTCCAGTGTGAACAAAATTTTCTTTCATTCTCTAATCTAGGTGATCAAAAAAGTATATAAGATCTCCTACTCCATTCATAATACTCTGAAGTTCCCTTTAAATTTTCTTCGATTTCTTTTCCAAAGCAAGCAAACTTCCAACTGTTGGTGCTATTAATGGAGTTGAAGCATGCGAAGATTGATCTATGATGGCTTCTAATACTTCTTTTCCATTTACACAATAAATCTCATCTATAGGATTCATGGGCTCCAAAGGTAATAAAGTTTTTTCCCAACTTTCATACAAAACTTGGGCTTGACTGCAGATCAAAAAGATGGTAGATGGATGCCCAAGTCCATAAATTGGTCCATTAGTAAGGATACCCATAATAGATTTAAATATAATAGACCGTATGTCAATGAGTTTTTCCATTTGAATGCAGTACTTTAAAGTAGCACATTCTTTGGTGACTCTACTAATTTTCATAGTAGGGACTAATTTTGCAGCAATAAAGAAATGTCATTGCTTTGAAATTGGATTAAGTAATGAAGTCAAGAAACTAACATATCCTTCATCTTGTATCTCCCACATATCACTTTCATCTGTCAGAAGATTATACTCATCTTGCATCAAATCTTGTGTAGGAATGAAATTTGTAAAATGACAGATTAGAATGTTGTCTAACATATACAATTCATTAATCCTTGCAGGAGTAAATGGTACAGCCTTAACTCGTACGAAGACAATACCTTGAGTAATTCCAAGTAATTTTGCATAAAAGTCTTTCTCCACAGGTATTGTGTAGTGTAACATAGAACTTCCCAACGCCTTTGCAGAATGATTTTATCAATCGAACCATGAGGATTGATCACTCCATGATTAACAAATCCTCTTTCCTTGATCAATCTCCTCTTTATAATAACTTTATCGTATAATCACTGCATGTCGAAACTAATAAAATTTCTTTTATTAAAAACTCCATACCTCAAAATATTTCTAGAATTGAAAGCCGTGGAACCCAAAAAAAGAAAGTTACTAGGTGTCCAAGGATGTTTCTAGGCCTTTTAAACTCGTCCTGACGGTTATTATGAAGTGAAATCGCACTAAAACCTGCTAAAAGTCGTCTAAAACCATCCAATCGCACTCGGTGTCGTCGATGCTCCTGATTGACATTGCCGACACTGATGTCCATTATCTAGGGTGCCGTCAACGCCAGTGGCCAAAATTGTGATTTCGCTTTTTTATTCAATTTGATTCAAAATTTTCCTCAAATTACAATATTTGACTTAATTTATAATAAACGCAATTGTGCAGAATTATTATCTACAAATATATAAGACACTTAACAAACTCAATAGTAAGACAAAACAATATAAGTATGGGTTGACTCCCACAAAACGCTTGGTTTAACGTCATCAGCCCGACATACCATTTGTTTAGTTAGGTTGACTTAACATTAAAACTTTTTTAAACTGAGGTATGTGCCCTTCATAATAATGTTTCGAACGATGCCCATTAACTTTAATTATTTATCCAATATTAGAATATTTAATAACAATAGTTCCATAATGATATACTTTAATCACTTTAAAATGGTCATAACCATCTGGATTTTAGTTTTCTTGAAAATAATCTCAATCTTGTATTATCTAATAGAACTTCTTGTTCAAGTTCAAATTTCTTCTTAACAATCTTCCGATCATGTCATATTTTCATTTTCTATTTATAGATTTTTGCATTATCATTATGCTTCATTTTTAATCTCCTCAAGTTCATTGAGTTGCAAAAACCTTTTCTCACCAGCATCCTTTAAATTAAAACTAAATTATTTAATAGACCAAAATTCTTTATGTTTCAATTCTACTGGTAAATGACATAATTTTCCAAAAATCAATCTATATGAGGACATTCCTATCGGAGTTTTATAAGAAATTTTATATGCACATAATGTAGTATCTAGTCTAGAAGACCAATCCAATTCATAAGGACTTACAACATTTTCTAAATTGAGTTTAGTTTCACAATTTGATATTTCTGCTAGACCACTATTTTGAGGATGATAAGCAGTAGAGAATCTATGTATTATATCATATTTCTTAATTAATTTTTTGATTCTCTTATTCCTAAAATGAGATCCTCCATCAGTAATGATTACTCTCGGCATTCCATATATTGTAACAATATTTTTAATTAAAAATTTGGAAACACTCCAAGTGTCACATCTAGGCACAACAATAGCTTCAATCCACTTAGACATTTAATCAACAGCAAATAATATATAAAAATTTCAAAATGAAGGCATAAATGGTCCCATAAAGTCTAATCCCCACACATAAAAAATTTCAACTTATAATGTGTAATTTAGAGGCATTTCATCTCTTTTGGAAATATTTTTGACTCGTTAACATCTATCACATGTTTTAATATATTAATTAACATCTCTAGAATAGTAAGGCCAATAAAATCTAGCTTGCAAAATTTTATATGCAGTTCTATTTATTCCAAAATGTCCTCTAAATTCAAAATCATGACATCATTCAAATATCTGTTGAGTTTTTCACAAAACACACTTCTTTTAATAATTAAATCGTTACATTGTTTATATAAATATGGGTCAATCCAAAAATAGTCTTTCAAATCATAGATAAATTTCTTTAATTGTGGATTCTTGATATGAGGTGGTAGAAAGTCACTTACAATATAGTTTACTATATCAGCATACCACGGTACTTCCATTTCATCAATACTATATAAATGTTCATCAGGGAAATTTTGTAAAATTTCATTTGCAAAATTAGTTAATATTTTTATTTCTATTTTAGAAAAATGATCAGCTATTTAATTATCATTTCCCTTTCTTTATACCACGGTAAAATCAAACCCTTGCAATAGAAGTATCCATCTAATTAATCTTACGTTAGCATCTTCTTTTGCATCAAGTATTTAATAGTAGAATGATCTGTATGCACTATACATTAAGTTCCAATTAAATAAGATCTGCATTTAGCAAAGGCATAAACAATAGCTAATAACACTCTTTCAGTAGTAGTAAAATCAATTTGAGCATTATTTAGAGTTTTACTAGCATAATATAGAAATTTAAATACTTTATCGTGTCTGTCCTAATACAACCACAATAGCATAATCACTAGTATCACATATTATTTCAAATTGTTTCTCCCAGTTAGGTGGTACTATTATAGGTGCAGTGATAAATTTTTTCTTTAATAAATCAAATGTTGTTATGCATTCCTCATTAAAATCAAATTTCGTATCTTTTTCTAAAAGTTGGCATAGGGGTTTAGTTTTTTTGAAAATTTTTTATGTAGCGCCTATAAAAATTAGCATGTCCTAGAAAAATTCTCATTCCTTTAACATTATTAATATGTGGGAATTATTCTATAACTTTGGTTTTTGTAGGTCTACTTCCATGCATTTTTCAAAAATTTTATGTCCAAGAAGAATACCTTCTGCAACCATAAATTGACATTTTTCCCAATTTAAGACTAGGTTGATTTTTTCACATATCTCAAGAAATTTTTCTAAATTATTAAGACATAACTCAAAAAAATTCCCAAATTTAGAAAAATCATCTATAAACACTTCCATTCCATGCTTTATAAAATTGCTAAAAATTTACATCATGCATCTTTGAAATGTTGCACGTGCATTGCATAGTCCAATAGGCATTCTACGAAAATCAAATGTCTCATATGGGCTTGTAAACGTTGTTTTATCCTGATCCTCTAGAATAATTAGAATTTAGTGATATCTGGTATATCCATCTAAAAATTAAAATGTATTTGTTCCTAGCCAATCTATCCAACATTTGATCTAGAAAGGGCAAAGGAAAGTGATCTTTTATGGTGGCCATACTTAGTATTCTATAGACAATACGAATTTGCCAACCAGTTTCTTGTCTTATTGATATTAATTCATTTTTCTCGTTTTCTTAACATTGACTCCTCCTTTCTTTGGAACACAGTGAATTGGGCTTACCCAAGCACTATCTAAAATAATATATATAATTCTAGCATCTAACCACTTTAAAATCTCTTTTTTAACAACTTCTTTCATTATTGGGTTTAATTTTCTCTGAGGATCTGCTTTAAGTTCATACTGTTCATCTAATAAAATTATTTGCATACAAATTGAAGGACTAATTTCTTTAATATCTGCTAAGGTCCATCCAAAATCCTTTTTATATTTTTCAACATCTCTATCAACTTTTGTTCCTAAATTTTAGTTAACTTAGAAGATATAATAACAGGAAATGTAGATGACTCTCTTAAAAATACATATTTTAAATGGGCCGGTAATATCTTCAACTCAAGTTCAGGTGGTTTAATACTTGAAGGAATAAGATTTTTACTATCATTTTTCAGCAAGCATAATGCTTCAAATTTGCCCTGAATATAATCTAAATCTTCTTCTTTTACTTCCTTTTCAGTATAAAAAATTTCTCCTTGCTTTAATTTATCTTCGAATTCATTCTTAAACTGCTCATTACTTAGATAATCAACTACTTCCGTCTTGAAACATTCATTATCTTTTTCTATTGCAGGATATTCATATCTTTTGCTATATTAAATTTCACTTCTTGATCATTAACTCTCATCATTAATTCTCATTTTTGCACATCTATTACAGCTCTCCCTATTGCAAGAAATTGTCTCCCTAAAATAATGGGAATCTCTTTATCTTCCTCCATATCCAATACTATAAAGTCTTCAAAGAAAATAAATTTATCCACTTTTACTAACACATCTTCTATAACTCATTTTGCATAAGTTATTGATTGATCAGCTAACTGAAGAGTTACAGTAGTATGGAAATTTTTCCCAAATCTAAATGTTTAAAATTTGATAAAGGCATAAGAATGATACTCACTCCTAAATCACATAAAGATTTTCTATAAAAGTTTTCTCCAATTGCACAAGGTATAGTAATACTACGAGGATCTTTTAATTTTTCAGGAAGCTTTTTCTAAATATTAGCACTATACTCTTCACTAGGTGTAATAGTTTGTAAACTTCCTTTTCTTGTTTAATACATCCTTCATAAATTTAGCATAACTTGGCATTTGTTTCAAAGCTTCAAAAAAAGGAATATTTATCGTTAACTTCTTAAGGATTTCAAGTAATTTTGTAAATTGTTTATCTTTATTCTTTTACTTCAGTCTTTAAGGAAACAGAGGTAATGGTTTTTCTATAGGGCTATGTGTTTGTTCATTTTCCATTTCTTCCTTTTCTTCATCAGCTTCAGCTTCTCTTTGGATCCTTGTTTCAAATTCTTTTACACTTTGTAATTGAATAGCTTTAATTTGCTCTTTATTTTGATCTTTTGGATTAACTTCCATAGTACTTGGAAGAATTCCAAAAGGTTTATTACTAAGTGTAGTAGGAATATGTCTTAATCGATTTTCAATATTTCTAATAGCACCCCCTTGATTCTGTATTTGACTTCCAATATTCAACATTACTTCTTCCATCTTCAACTTGTTTTCCTTAACTTGTGGGTTAGGGTTGGAGTTAAATCTCAGAGGATAATAAGATCGAGGATTTCCTTGATTGTTCAGATTTCTGGATGGATTCACCAAATTATTATAATTATTCTAACTAAAATTAGGGTGATTTTTCCAACAGAGGTTAAAATAGTTAGAATAGGGTTTGCTATTTCGATTATTTATAGCGGTTAAAGTTTCATAAGATGATTGAGTATCAATAATCTGTCCTAGTGATATCTCTTCTAATATTGAGGATGCTTGAGAATAACTCATTCCCATTTGATCAATCATTTTAGAAATAACAACACTTTGTGATGCTAAAATAGACATTGAATTCTCTCTTAGGATTTACCCTTTTAGAGGGCTATTGAACATTATTAGAAGCCATTTCTTCAATTAAATAATTTGCTTCATTAAAAGGTTTTAACATTAATGAACCACCCCTAGCAAAATCTATAATAGATCTCAGTGATCCTACTAATCCATTGTAAAATGTTTGAATTATTAACCAACCCAAAAAATCATGATGTGAAAATTTTCTAAGAAGATCTTTAAATCTTTCCCAGGCTTCATATAATGATTCCCCTTCAAACTGTCAAAACATTGTAATATCATTTCTAAGCTTAGCAATTTTTGAGGATGGAAAATATTTAGCCAAGAATTTTGTGATAGTTCTCCCCAAGTTCTAATAGATCCATGTGCTAATAAATTTAACCAAGCCTTGGCTTTATCCCTTAATGAAAAAAAGTCTAAGCCTAACGGCATCATTAGACACTCCGTCATATTTAAATGTAGCACAAATTTCAAAAAAAGCTAGCAAGATGTAAGTTAGGATCTTCACTAGGTGATCCTTTAAACTGATTATTTTGTACCATTTGGATAATAACAGGTTTAAGCTCAAATGAATTAGCAGCAACCTCAGGATTTTGATAGTCAAGTGAAGTTCATCTGCTGTCGAATTCGAATAATCTTTTAAATATCTTTATTGATTTCATTTATTTGATTATCTAAGTTATTTGCCATTTCTTCTAAATTTTTAATTTCTCTTTGTTGTTTATGAATTTTTTTAATAGTACGTTCTAATTATGAATTCTAAGGTACTAAACCTTCAGATCCAATATTTCGCATAAACAAATAAAATAAGAAAATAAAACACTCTAATAAAAGTATTCCCTCTTGAATTTTTGATTTTTAATTTTTTTTATTTTTTTAATAATAATATTTTTTATGGTATATATATTATCTCTAAATTTTCTAATTTATCAAAACTATTTAATTCAACCATTACCTTCCCCACGCAACGACGCCAAAAACTTGATCCAACTTTTTGTTGCGATAGATTGTGAAAATTTAATTAGATATAATAAATTAATATTCAGATTCTATGTAAGAATAAGTATCATTATCAAGTAATAATGAACTTTCTATTTAAGCTCCAAATATCAATCCTATAGGGAATGTTTAAATTGAAAATGACAAATTTGCTAGGAAATTCACAAAAAGTCAATTGAAATCACTGTCACTAATATTAAATGTTGAGATGCAATCAAATTAAATTCCTAAACTATTATCAAATCAAATATGTAAAATTTAAAATAGTAAATACTAATCTAGTAACTATGTCTACGTAATGGAGATTCTTATGTGAAAAAGCATCCTTCCCACTATAATGAGACTATGGTAAAATGAGATGAGATAAATGTTCATACTATGTATTGTGCCAAATAGGAGCAATTTTAATTCTCTACCTTGATACAGTGCATAGAAAATCAATGGCTAATCTCAATGTTTAGTCCCTAAATCCATGGCTAGGCTAAGAGGATACCGGCTCCCACTTCCCCTCACCTGAAGGCTAGCTCTCGCTTCAGTTTTTAAACACTAAGACTAAATTGAAAATTTTATTTTGTCACCCTAAAGTTTCTCTAATTCTACACCCAACAAAAATATTTCCCTATTTATTTCCACTTAATTCCATAAACGATGTTCTCCTTCATGGAATCAAATGTGATGCTTTTTATTTGCACTTAATTCCATGAACGAAATATTCCTTCATGGACTTAAATGTGATTCTCACTTTGTTGTAGAACTCATACTCCATTTCCTGGATCATATGTTTCACAACACATTTTAACAATTCAATGGCCAGATTGAAATGCAAATTAAGTTTGGAGTTGAAAAATCATCACAATTTATTTTACAATTTAATATTGGCACTTTTATATTATCTCTTCATTTCACCATATCTCATAGTAGGGAGAAAGATAGAGGGGACTACTCAGACTTCATGAGAAAGAAATAACAGAACACAAATTTCATATATAAAAGAAATTTCATACAACACTAATAAAGAGACAATACTTATCTGAAAACTCTTTCTCAAAGCAAATCCTTTGTAGCCTTTCCTTAGAAATGCAGGAAGAAGATATTTCTCACTTTTCTCCTTCTCCAACACTTTTGCAGAAAGTTTCACACTAAATCTCACCACAAAAACTCTAAACTATGAAAAATAAAATCACTAATTGACTCCAATATGGAAGTGGAATGAAATGATGTGGTGCGAAAAATGAAAGTAGAGGAGTGAAAAACGTAGATGAGCACTTTTTCAGATGAAATTCGGCACCAAAGTAGAGCCCAAGGTCGGTTCTCTAAGAGGTGCCTCCAAAAATTCTTCAAAAAATCATCTAAACACATTGAATCTTCTAGAAACAAATTCTGTACAACCTTTGGCACCGTCAGTGCTAGTCTGGCGCTTTCAGCACTAAGTAAAAAATCTCAGCGTTAGGCGCTGCCCTCGGCGCTGAACATTTCTTCAAAAACATCATTTTGACTCCAAATTTCATCCTTTTTTCTTTTTTTTTGCTTTAAGCCCTAAAAATCAACAACCTACAAGAAAACATCAAAGTACATTCCATTAAAGTGCAATATCATAAAAATTTGGTATAAAATATGGGTCTAAAAATACAAATATTTTTGGTGTATCAATGGTTCACCACATTGCATGTTGACGGCCCCAACAACTGCCAACACTTTAATAATAATTTAATTTAACACACATTCTCCACGTAAGTGGTATATTCTACTTGAGTCTGGAATGTCAATCCTATAGGGAATCTGACAGAGAATTCATAGTAATAACAACCTACGGGTGAATTCTAGCATTCTACTTTTCATGTCCTAGCTTGGAAGATTGCTAAATATAGTTTTTCTAACATCTACTTCTATGTATATTTCTAACCCTAAGTTAAACTTGCCTAAATTAATTAAACAAGTGAAAGTCAAGATTGATAAAGTTACTTATTTTTTGTGATATTCCATCTAGATTGTAAGTGTTAATTCGGAGAATTGTAATGTGGCATTGACAACCGGAGCATAAGACTCATTTACCCTCATCCGAGTGAATAAATGAGTATGATTTAAATTTAAGTAATTATTTCCATCTGTCACTCGTGAAACTCCTAATTCAAACCATATTAATAAGCATCTCCCTAAGTTTCATTCCTAATGACTCAAGTTTTTTAGTCATTCGCACAATGTTAATATTCAATGTTGTTTCTCCACTGCTCTTTTGAGTCCTAATGGGTCATAATGAATTTTAACAAGTTATATGGTCAGTACAACATGTAAATTAAGTCTAGAGTTATACTAATCATATGAAAATAAAGATCGATTCAAAGCTTTCACAATCTACAAATCTAACATATCTATTACAAGAGAAAAGTATAAGAAATATACTCACTACACATGATAAAAGCTAAAGAGAACTTCATTCAATCCAAGCAAATTCCATAAATATGTGTTTACCACAACAATCAGGTAGGATTACACACTATATCGGGCTTTTTCTCTCTAAGAAGATAATCAAATTCCACTGAATGTTATTTTCCACAGTGCTAGACAAGTTGTTGTCTTAAACCCCTTACAGAATCTCTCAAATTTCTCTGACAAATCTCTCCTAAACAAGAGTCCCTACTCCTACTTAATGTCCTTAGAGTATTCCAGGACTTGAAATTTTTTCCCTACTTTTATGATTGCCAAAAACGTTGTCTGAATCATCGGCACTCATAAAATAACAACTGAACTCATGCATAAAGTAACTGTCTAAATTACAACACCTAAGCGGACTACGCCCAGTCCGCACTGCCTAGGCACCGGCCTCTCTATTTGCTCAGAAAGCTTTGCACCTAGGAGCCAAAAATCTAGCGCCAAGGTGTTCAACCGCTACACCTTGGCACCCAAAAGTGGGAGCCTAGGAGCATATTACAATCAGTACCTTTGCTCAATTTGGTTCTGTTTCACTCTAATTCACTCCAAATTCATTCCAATGCTCCTACCTATTATACCTCCATCATAAACATAAAATTACCTTCCATTAAAGTGACGTTTCATTCAAAAATATGTGTAAAATAAAGAAGAAATTAAGTAATTCCAATGAAATAACAAATTCCCCCAAACTTAAATATCACTTGTTCTAAAGTAACGCTACAACCTTAAAAACCAAATATTTTGATTTGAGGTAGTGGGGTTCTTTAGGATTTTCTACAATTTTGCACCAAGAATGTTGTAGTACAACCTAGAAGAAGTTCTAGTGAATTAGACAGAAACTAGTGTATAAGAATACTTAGTATTAAACTTGGGAATCTGGATTTTCTATCTAGTTAAAAATCAGTTGTAATTTGTTAAACTTAGGATTTCTAGAAAGCATAAAGTTAGAGTTTAAGAACTTTATCTGTAAAAATTTTACTAATACATTTGTAATAAAAACAAGTTTAGGATTTTTTCTAAGTCTCTTTCCTTTAGGAGGATTCAAGTAAAATTAATTTTTGATTAGGCTTCTCCTCAAGCTTCTCCTCACTTTCTTTTATATTTTTCTTTCTTTTATTTTTTTTTCTTTCTCTTTCAGGATCTTCTTAATCTTAATGTACATGAGAATTATTATATCTGGATATGACTTAAATAGTTTTGAATTTCACTATCCTCCTTCTAGAGTTAAGAACTTATCATTATCCTTTACCTGAAAAATGTAGTATTAGTTTGAAAATATGTTTTAATAAAGTCTCAATCCTTCTGAAAGTACAAATATAAAAATCCTTAATTATTAAAATAACATAGTTTTCTTAAAAAAAATGATAAGATCATTTTACTATATTCTTCTACTAAAGAACTTAATTCTAGCGTAATATTTTTCACCAAAAATTTCAACTACGGCTTCTATTTCATTCCCAAAATTAAAATTGTAATACCCTAAAAATAACACCACATATGACAAATTGTTTTGTAATGAAATCAAATTAATATGTTATCTATTGAAGACAAATAAAATTTAGTTTTTATATAGATTTTTCTCCCCTCAATAAAAAACTTGACTTTTAACATGTATAACAATAAGTACAGAAAAATATACGCATGAAGAAAAATCACAGCTCATAAATACATGCTACATGAACCGACCTGCAATTGCATCATTATTTAAGTACAAAAAGATAGTTTTAATTATTTTTAATTCAAAATATAGCTCAAAATGAAATACTTATATTGAAATATTTTCTATTTTTTCTAAGTACCCCTAATCACAAAAAAAAACTCAAAAAATCACTTTTCATAGATTTCCTAATTATTTTTTATTTATTATAATTATTTTAATGCAAAAAATGCCATTTCACTTAAAACATCAAAATTTAGTGTAATTAATTTTGTTAAATTTTGAAATATAAATTTTTTTTTACATTTTATGAATTTTTTAGGTTTATTAACCATAGTAATTTACACTAATACTAAAATTTAATTTATAATTTGCCAAACATCCTCTGACCATAAGAAACCTACCAAAATAAGCCTCACAATTTTTTTATTTACATTTTAATTTATATAATTATTTTAAGCCAAAATAGCCATCCAAGCTTGAAAATTTGGGTTACATGCATAGGAATGCTCTCTGACCTTAGAAAAATCATGGAACTTTCCCTCTATCATGAGAAATGAACCCCCAAAGTTTCAAGATTTGATGAATAATATTAAATCAGTTAAAATTTAAACACGCCAGAGGCTATTTAATTAATTAAAAATTAGAGGCTTATCAAATAATTTTTATTTTTAGTCCACATTATTCTCCTCTATTCACCAAGCAACATGGTTATTTTAATTTTTTATGACTTTTTTATGCAAAGATATGAATTTTATAAATTTTGGCATTTATTTAAATCAGTAAATCCTATTTTCCTAGATAACCCAATCAATAGCCACACAATCCTCATACGTGCCGAACTTTTGTGGCTCATCATCCTCAATGGCCAGAACCCGTGAACCATTCAGCTTCAAACCCAAATATATCTCTTGATACTCAATCAAATCACATGGTTTTTGTTCCTACACCTTCATCTACTCAAGACAAACACATCTATATGGTTAAAATGCTATGAAATCAAACTTCTTTTCACAATTAGTGAAATCAAGCTGAAAATTAGGGACCATAGTCTACACCTTTACCCAAGAGGTGAGGCCTCAATGGGGTGCTTGTGGAAGCTTTAGTGGAGTCCAAAGAACCTCTTAGATTTTTTCTTTTCCTTTATTGAAAGCTTTAAGTGTCCAACAGCTAGCATAGGGTGCTCAATAAAGGGGGATTTTGGTAGGAATCTTCCATCTCTTGCTCTAAGGAAGCTCAAGAGTAGTTTAATTTGGAGTTTGAGGGGTTTTGGAGGATAGCTAAAATTTGCCCTGGTTTTAAGCTCAGTCAGTTGTGGAAGTGGCTGAGAGATGGCTGAGTTGAACTTAGGAAATCTTGAAGAGTCTCTGTAAGCAATTTGACAGCATCTCCCTAAGGAAATTGATGAGTTATTCTCCTTATCCATTGTATAGGGAGTTTAAAAAGAGGGGTTTGGGGTGGCTTGCTGGGCTTCAATTCAGGTTCAATTAGCAGCTAATGTGGAGGGCTAAAGCGTTCTACAGACTATTTGGAATGCGCCAGCTTGGATGGGTGAAATAGGCTTGATTTAAAATAAGGTGACTCTCAATTTTAGGGTTTTCTGGCCACTAGACTGGCCAGAAAGGCCAGGGATGGTGGCTAGAGGAGTTAAGGGAGCCAGAGAGAGGTTAATGATGATTAACTATGAATGGTGAAGGGTGATGGAAATCATATCTTGGATTAGGAAATTATGGGAAGAGATCCCCTAAATCAAGGGACCATTGGTTTATGGCTCATGTAGGGTGGGCTAGGTTTGTCTAGCCTGGTCACAATGGTCCATAGGGTGGTTGTGGTGGCATTATCTTGATCAATTTGATTTGCTTTTGCCAACTTTAGAGCATGGGATCAATTTTGGGCATTTTGGCATGAAGTTGGATTTAGGTTGTGCTAGTCATGGAATTGAGCTCAATTGATTAGTTAAAATGGTGTAGATGATTGTCACAAGGAGATTAGAAAAGAATTGAGTGATTTTGAGTTGATTTAGAAGCTCAATTTGATGGATTTTGGCTCATGGCCAATTTGGTGCACTTGGGTTAGCCATATGTTTGGATTGGGCTCGGTTTTTTGTTAGACCCAATTGATGGTTCAAATTGCTCCAAGGGATTTTCATGAAGATTTTTGGATACCAATTGAGTGGAAACTTTGGGGTTATGAAGTTTAATTTGGTGGAATTTTGGCTTAGGGTCAAATTGGGGATTTTGAATTGAGCTTAGGATTTTGGTTTGAAATTGGGTCCAATTGAACTTGGATTTGGTTTCAATCAATTTTAGGCATGATGAATTTAAGTTTATAACTGAAATTGGGGAAAATTGGGATCAAAATGGTGGACATTAGGGGTGAATTGTGGTAATTAGACATTTAAGGGCAATTTGGGGCTTTTGGTCAAAAATTGTCTAATTGGTCAAAATGGGCTCAATAGAGTGGTCCAAATTAGTTTTGGGGACATTTGAAATGATTTTGAAGGTTTTGAGACAATTTTGGTCAATAGGGGTTTTTTTGTAATTTTGGCAAAATCAGGGGAATTTTGGTAATTTTTAAAATTTTTGGGGTGTTTTGAGCAATTTGGGTTGTTTCAAATAATTTGAAATGATTTTTGGATAAATTTGGGTAATTCTTGGGATTTTGGTCAAAATTGGGGTTTCAAGGGAAATTTGGTTAATTGTGGTAGGTTTCGGGGGCAAAAGTTTAAATTGGGTATTTTAGTAGGATTGCAATTGCCAAACACACAGCCACCCTACATGAGCAATTAACCAATAGAATTTCATACCTTAAGTCCTCCATGTATTGGTCTCAGCTAAATGCTACACCAGGGCTAGTGGCCTAGGGGACCATCTACATGAGTTTCCCAAAAAGTTGAGGGACCAACTAAGCATATTTGACTAATGCCTGAGGTTCTGAGTGTAAGTGGGGGGGATATCAAGTGTGTGTGTGCATGTGAAACTTACCAAGGCCACACCACCAAGGGTCGCTAAGGCCAAACTGTCCTATGGAGACTCCCTTTGAGCTCCCCCAAATTGGCTCCACCTACCAAATGTTAGAGGTTAGGACCAATATGTGATACTACAAATTAAGTAAAAAAGAGTTTAGAGCTTATAATGGTGAGGGTTCTTTTACTAGTCCTCTAGGAATAGTCAACAGGAAAGTTTTATGACTAGACCCTAGGCTACTAAGGAGGAAATTAGACCTCAACCAAAAGTAAGGTCAACACTCGGGAGGGCTATGATTTCATCAACTTGTGAGTACCAAACTGATCCTTGGAGGAAGGGAATGTCAAATGCAGGGGGAGTACAAATAAATAGGGATATAATATTTGATGGGAGTAGAATTGGTGTTTCTAGGTTGACAGGCTAGATCCTTTACCAATTTGGTGTATTGTTAGAATTAAGGGTCCCTGGTAGTTTCTATAGAGAGGGCACAATGGGTAATGTAGAAGTGAGAGGCTAGAATCTACCCAGCACTACCATACAAACTCAAACTAACTTTGGTAATCCATAGTTCCTTATGCTCGGAAGGGGTAAAGAATATGTATGCTCCTATTTGTCACAATACGTCATTTTCATCTTTGATCATTTGATTCCTACACTATTTTACAATCTCTTTGTAAGTGGAAAGGATTTTTATTATAATTGTACTTCTTTATAACTTTTTTATTTAGAGACTTTGTACTTACTTTTAGTTTAAATTAGAGTAGCCACTTCAGTTACATCTTTTTGCAACCAGTTCGATATTATTCTCCTGTGAATTAGTTTACAATTTAAGTAGAAATATTTCTAAGTTAGCATAGTAAAACGCTTATTTCCTTATGGGTTTGATACTGACGTTTTTAATAAAAATTATATATTACTTGAAATGATATGTATACTTGCATATTACCTCTAGTGTGTAAACCATTAATCAATTTAATTACACATTTATACTAGTCTCGAGAAGGAAAGACTATACTAGTTTAGGCAACCTCTAGGGACATTACGTCCGAACTAGATCTAGTTAAGGAATGGAAACTGCTCGAGACATTGTGCTAAACTCTTAGGTGGGAATCAAAATTCATGTATTGACCCAAGAGGAGAATTAGAATTCAGGTACCAGCGTTAGGATGAGAATCAAAAACCTTTATTTAATTGAAGGGCTTATTCCCTCAACCTCTAAATTTTGATTTGAAAGTTGGCAATAAGAGGGGCTCTTAAAGCAACACAGAATCAGTTGTAACATTCTTGTCCTCTAGAATTTAGTTTAAATCATTGTAATAGGAGAGATCTTAAAGCAACGCGATATTAGATGTCACGGTCCTCAACCTCTAGAATTTAATATGAACCATTACAATAGGAAGGGATCAAAAAGTAATTTAGTATCGAATGATGTGATCTGAAACCTTTAACTTTTGATTTGAACCAATTTGATAGGAGGAGATCCTAAAGCAATGCAGTATAAGATGTTGTGATCTTCAACCTCTATAATATAATGTGAACTAATGTGATAGGAAGGGCTCCTAAAGAAGTGCAGTATCAGAAGCTGTGATCTAAAAGCTCTAAAGTTTAATATGAACCAATACAATAGCAAAGAGTCCTAAAGTAATGTGAAATAGAATGCCAAAATCCTCATCCTCTAAAGTTCTATTTGAACCATTGTGATAAGAGGAGATTATAAAGAATTGCGGTATCATATGTTGTGACCTCAACCATTTGAATTTGATTTTAACCATTACAATAGGACAAAATCCGAAAGCATTACGGTATCGGATGCCGCGATCCTCAACCCCTAGAATTTGATTTGAACCATTGCAATAGGAGGAGATCTTAAAGCAATGCAGTATTGGATATTGCGATCTTCAACCTCTAGAATTTGATTTGAAAGATTTCTATAGGAAGGGCTCCTAAAGCAACACAAAATCAGACTTAAAATCCTCATCCTCTAGAATTTGATTTGAACCATTGCGATAGGAGGAGATCCTAAAGCACTGTGGTATCAGATGTCGCAATCCTCAACCTCTATAATTTTATTTGAAAGACTATGATAGGTGGGGCTCCTAAAGCAACGAGGAATCATATGTAAAATGCTTATCCTCTAGAATTTGATTTGAACCATTGTAATAGAAGGAGATCCTAAAGCAATGCGGTATGAGATGCCGCAATATTCAACCGCTAGAATTTGATTTGAACCTTTGCGATAAGAGGAGATCCTAAAGCAATGCTGTATCAGATGCCACAATCCTTGACCAAAGGAAAATATATTGAGATTTTCATACCTATTTTACACTGATTTTTATGATATTTCACTTTAAAGAAGGGTTATTTTGATGTTTTGTTGAAGGTATGATGAATTATGGACTTTTGGAGAGAAAGAAACAAAAAGGTGTAATTTGGAGCAAAAATAGTGAAGAACTGAAATTTTGCCCTGTCATATTTTGATAAGTCTTTCGATGCTTAATATGTTTTATGTTTTTTGCATATCTTTTAATGAGATTACACTTTAAAGGAAGGTTGTTTACATGCTTATTTTGTAGGGCTATCTATTAGGAACATAACGCAACTAAAATGGGACGAAACAGAGCTAAAAAGGACCCAAACAGAGTGAAACGGTGGAGCTGTGCAGTCTGCCCACTGATGGTGCCAAAATGGCGCTAACGGTGAGATTTACCTGAGAAGACTGAAAAACGACAGAAAAGCTCACCGACAGCGACCTCGAGCCCACCGACGGCGCCCGGGAAGACTATGAACCGACTTTTGGTGGTTATGGGCTGAAATTCAATGTATTTGGATGCTTTTTGAAAGGATTCTTGTGGAAACTCTTCAAACTTTGTCCCTATACTTTAAAAGAACGAATTTAGGTTAGAAAAAAGAAGGATTTTTGTGAGAGGATTATTAAGAAAAGTGTGGAGAAAGTTTAGGTTTCTTAGAATAGGAGTAGAAATGTGGATTTATAACCTTTTGGAGAGATTTGAGAGGGGATTTTGAGAGAATTTGTAAGGAGATGTTCTAGCATTGCATGGATTGGCGTGGGACTTGCTGGGAGAGATATTCATCTTTATTTTAAGGGAAAAAGCTAAGTATTTCGGTAGGAGACTTTGTGGGAGAGATTTTCTTCTTTCTTTCAAGGGAAAAAGCTAAATATTGTATGGTTTTGTAAACACTTATCTAGTGGATTTGCTTTGGTTAAATGAAGTTTCCGTTGTGTTTTTTTCGTGCTTCGTGATGGGCTTCTCTTACTCTCTCTTCATATTTAGAAATAATGGTATGAGAAGATTATGTCGTTGTTTTTGTTTTAGTTTTTTTTTGTAATGTGTAGAATTCATGTTTAGGATTTTGTGATGCATTTTAGAAGGGGATTTAAATATCAATGTGATGGCTTCTACTTGCACTTTTCTTACACTACAATAAAGGCCTGTTGTAATGTTAAAATTCATTGTAATTGCATTAAGTCCCGAGAGGGCTGTGTAATTCTCAACAAAGTAGTACCACATTCAGATTCCATGGATGGTTAAGTTCATGGGAGTTGAATGCAAATAAGTAGGGGAAAATACTTTGATGGGCGTAGAATTAGAGATTTTAGGGTGACAGACTAAAATCCCCAATTTGTTTCTATTGTTTGAGTACTGAAGCGGAGATGTTAGCCCTCAGGTGAGGGGAACGTGGGAACTCTGAAGTGAGAGCCTATATCCTCTCAGCTTAGCCACAGATTCAGTAAACAAGCATAAAATTAGTCAATATTTTTTATGCCTGGACCAAAGGGTAAAGAATATGATTGCTCCTATTTGGGACGTACAATATTTAATGCATCTCATTCCTTTACATTATCCAATTCACTACAAAAGAATAGTTGTTTTTAATATCTCAAAATTCTTCAAACCATTTCATCCAAGAAGGGTTATCTTTAGAATTAATATTTGCATTTAGTTATAGTTACTATTTTTACATTTAACACTTGCATTTAGGAGTAGTTGCTAGATAAAACATCATTTTAATCGACATTCTAAACTAAGAACTAATAGTAGTAGATTAGAATTTGACTAAGGACCTCTTACCTTGCTTCCCGGTGGGATCGATAAACGGGACTCCACTAGAGCCCTGTATTACTTGAGCGATACGTATACTTGCGTTTAAAATTATGACTTTACAAAATAAATATAAATATATAAAATGAGTTCATAAATTCTAGCATATTAAAAATTGCATCAAGTTTTTGGCGTCATTGCTGGGGGTTTACATCTTCTAGTAGTGGTGTCAAATTCTTGTATTTTTAGGTATATAAAAAGTCACTGTCAAGTTTTAGGCGCTGTTGTCGGGGAAGCTTCGGTAAGAACTTTGATAAGAACCTTATTTTTCATAAAAACAAATTCCTAACTAAGTTTTTTCCACCTCCAAGGACTACTAAACTTAGAAAAGATATTAACTCATTTTGTCAATATGAAGGGGAATCAATAAATAAAGTCTGGGAAAGATTTAAGGAACTCCTAAGAAAGTGTCCACATCATGCTCTTCCTGATTGGTTGCAAATGAATTTCTAAGGTTTATAATTGATGCTGCTGCTGGTGGATCATTAATGTCAAAATCATTTGATGAAGTGTATGCATTAATTGAAAATTTGGATGCAAACGAATTTCAATGGCCCTCTACAAGGGTAAATCCTAAAATAGTAGCTAGTTTTCATGATTCAAATGTGATTACAATTCTTGCATCTCAAGTTGCTGCAATATCAAAGAAGTTGGAACAATTTGGAAAGAACCAGACTCAATTTACCCCAATAATTGAGGAAAGTTCATTAGGGCATATGATTGATTCTAAATTATCATATGATGCTTTAAATACCATAAATAACCTGTACTCTAACTTTTACAACTCAGGTTGGGAGAACCATCCTAATTTTAACTGGAATCATACTACTGACAGTGGAAACCAAAAATGGAAAAATAATCATGCAAATCTTAATGGGAGTTGGAATAATCAGGGGAACAAAATCAATAGACCTTCATATCCACTGGACTAACAATGATAAATAATTTGAGAATAAAAAGATGTCTATGGAAGAAGTGGTATTGCAATTGGGAAACTAGTTGCAAAGTCAAAATGCTGCGATTAAAAATATAGAGAATCAAATGCTAATTCACTTAGCAATAGACCCCAAGGAACACTTCCTAGCAACATTGAGATCAACCCTACAGAAAAAGGGAACACTAATGAACAAGTAGAAGCTGTCCAATTAAAAAGTGGAAGAGAGATAGAGGATGTGGTTAGAAAAGAGAAAGATTTTCTGAGAGAAACAAAGGAAACTAAAAGACCTGAAGAAAATGTTTCCAAGGATTTGGAAAAATTAATATCTCCAACTAAAGTCGGTTTGGGAAGACCACCACCTCCATTTTTTCAATGACTTAGACAACATGAGTTGGATAAAAATTTTCAAAATTCATGGACGTACTTAAGAAGTTAACGATAAATATTCCTTTCGCTGAAGATTTGAACAGATGCCAAGTTATGCAAAATTTATGAAGGATATATTAAACTAGAAAAGGAAATTTGGGGATTACGAGACAATTGTGCTAAGTGAGGAGTGAAGCGCTATACTTCAGAAAAAATTTTCTTGGAAACTTAAAGATCATTGTCGCTTTACAATTCCTTGTGCAATTGGAAAAAAGATTATTGGTGGAAAAGCTTTATGTGATTTAGGATCGAGCATTAATGTGATGTCTCTATCTATATTTAAAGGGTTAGGTTTAGCTCATATTTCTCCCACTACTATAACTCTTCTGTTAGCTGATCGATCTATCATTTATCCAAAAGGGATTATAGAAGATGTGCTTTTTAAAGTGGATAAATCTATCTTTCTTATGGAATTTATTGTATTAGATATGGAGGAAGGTAAGATATTCCCATTATTTTGGGTAGACCTTTTTTTATTACTAGACAAGCTATGATAGATGTGCAAAAAAGAAAAGTTAACTATAAATATTAATGACCATGAAACCACTTTTGATGTTTTAAAGGCTATGAAATATCCAGCTGAGAGAAATGATGATGATTGTTTTCGGATGGATGAAATTGATTATCTAAGTAAAAACAATTTGCAAAAGAATTTTTGAGAGTAAGTTAACAGATGAGATCGAAATGGGCTTTCATGATGAGTCTAAAATGTTGTTTAAAAAAGACTGTATGTATGTTCAAGAGAGGTGTGAATTGATGGACGTTACCAAAAATAATAAACTTTTAATTCCATCTGTTTAAAAATCTCATGACCTTAAAATGATTTTACCTTATACAATTTTAAAGCCTACCTATTTGGTGAACTCATATACACCACCAATCTCTATATCTTCGTATTCGACTTAATCACAAGATGGACCTGAATTGAATTATGAACTCAGTAAAAGATCTCCTCTGAAAGAGTTATTCAAAGTCACTGAATGACATATTCTGTGGTATATGAACAAAATGATTGAGATTTTGATAATGGGGTAGATTATTAATGCAATTAACAGTTACCCTCCAGAGATTTTATCTAGTGATTCTGAGATAAATCCTAAGAAAATGAATTATGAGCAATTTAAAATTATTGAACCGATATTTAGAATAGAATTCAAGGATCTGTTTCAAAAGAGCATTGAGTTGAGAGATAAGGACAAGGAAATTGAAAGATCTAGGGAAGAAATTCTTGAAGAATTGCAAGATAATTTGAAACAGAAGAGTAACATAGAAGATATTGATCTAGAATTTGAATTATCTAGAGAGAATTTGATCCAAAATTTTGGAGATCATGAAGTATCATATAAAAGTCCATTTCTTATAAATTTCAAGGTTGATATTAATATACAAATTGAAGAAATTACTAGAAGAATATTGGATCTAGAAAGAAATATGAAGAACAAGGATTTGAACCAAAATGAAAAGGAAGAGCTCAAGGAAAAAAATAAATTCAAGGACTTTGTAGGATTCCCTGGATCTGGAAAAAATTGGGCTATTGATCAAGGATTACTTAGTTGGAATTTTGATCTAAGTAGAATTATTTATAGGGCTAGCGAAGTTAAATCAATCACTTTATGGGAGGCAACCCATAGTTATCTGTGTGGTTTGATTTAGTATGTTTAAGAGTCATGACTGTTAGTGTTGTATTGTGTTTGCTTTAGTGTGGATTGATCTGTTTGCTTGATGTTTGGTAGATGTTTGGATTGTTAGTGTTTTGATTTTCTTTTTGTGTGTCATTAAGGTGATGATTCCTTAAATTCTTATTATGGTTAGACTTGTATGTTCTCTTGTAGTAGTTGGATTGACGAGTTCACTATAACTCGGGTCTCACTCGGACTTGAGTTTTACAAAAGACACTATGAATTTTTACAGTGGTAGTTCCATCTCAATTTTGTTACTTCCTTTCTTGGACTTTGTTTTCATCTGATAGGAGTCACGAACCTATTTGATTAGTAACTTAAGAATGATTTGACACTGTACTTATAACTGCTAGAGGTGCTTAATTATTGGAATATGGTGATGTCTGATGTTGGTGCTCAAGAACCAATATATCGGGGATAATCTTATCTTTGGGATTAGAATCTATGAAATCATTTTTAGGCACCCAATATATTTGTGTAGGGATTCCGTTAAAATATGGAAGTAAGTTAGTGAGATGTGAAGAGATGGAGGAAGAATTGACCTCATTTATCTTGTTTGTGTTTGTGTTTGTGTTACAATTTATAAGAATTGAAGAACATTTTTATATTTCAATATTGATACATGTTATTCTAGTTAGAACTTTGTTTAGTTAATTTCATTCTAGCATGTTTAGTTTAGATTTACTTTATATTTCATGTTTTTATCCTAATAAATAACTGTTTCTGGCATGTTTAGTTTAGATTTACTTTCTACTACATGTTTTCTATCATAATAAATAATTGTAGATGTTTTTTGATAGAAATTTGTGGTAGATAGAATTTCTAAACTGTTTTTCTTCCTACTTATATTTTTTGCACTAAATGTTATACTTACTAAAAATCAAGTTTGGGGGTAGGAACAAAAATGAAATTTTAAATTGAACACACTCCCTTTTAGTTTAATATTATTGCAGACATGTTTTAGGATTAATTTACTTACTCCTGTTGTCAATCTATCCTGATTATGCATGCATATAAATTTGATAGGATGTTACAGTAGCTAGTAAATTAAATTACTTTTCCTTTATGATACATTTTATGGAATTAAATTGTAAAATATTTAAAAATGCAAGTTTGGGGGAGGAATAAAATGATTAACTATTAGATGTTCTCAATTTAAATATTTTAAAAAATTACTAATATGATTTTATGTAGTGAATTTAATTGAGAGAACTATATTTTGTAGATACTTAAATATTATGGTAGATTTAAGGGAATATTTTTTAATGAAAATTAATTTTGTAACTTAAGATATTTAGTATAAGAGAATAAGATTATAGTTAACTATCATTCAGGTAACTATATTTTTGTATCTATTTAATTATTATGGTAGATTTAAAGAAATATTTTTATAACGAAAATTAATTTTGTAGATTAAGATATTTAGTATAAGAGAATAAGACTATAGTTAACTATTTAATGTAAAGGAAACTATATTTTGAAGTACTAAGAATCTTATAAATTCATTTGAGAAGAAAAGATTGGGGCTCAATGATGTAAAAGCCATGAAACGTTTATAAGGTAAAGAAATGCTTTGAGTTTCAAATTTAGGGAAAGAAAGGTGATGTTCAAAATCATTAAAGGCTATCTAGATATAGTAATCCTCACTTGAAAAAGGAAAAAGAAAGGATCGACAATAATCCCTGAAAAGAAAAGAAATATATATAGGATTGAAAGCAATCCAAATGTAAAAGAGAAAATAAAAGAAAGAAAAACTTATAAAAGTGAGGAGAAGCTTGAGGAGATGCCTAATCAAAAATTGGCTTTACTGGACCTTAAATGAAAGTATGGAGAAGCTTAAGGATATGTCTAATCAAAATTGCTTCACTAAAAATATAAAAGTGTGGAGAAGCTTGAGGAGATGCCTAATCAAAAATTGGCTTCACTGGACTTACCTAAAAAAGTGAGGAGAAGCTTGAGAAGATGCCTAATAAAAAATTGGCTTCATTGGACCTACCTAAAGTAAATCTTGATACTTCCTGAACTTATATTTATGGATTAACATCTTTTACTAATAGTGTTCTCATGAAGTTCCTATAATTTGAATATTCTATGTGACTTGATATTACAACGTATAGTCATCCTTGAAATGAATAGATAACCAAAACTTTTAAACTTGATGACTAAATAATCTTGTACTGACAGAGTTAATTTAATTACTTGAATTTTTTCTAAAAATATCACTATGATATTTACTTAAATCAAACTTATAGTATTTTTGAATTAAAACTTTACTACGATGGATCATAACTTTTATGTAGTACTAAAGTTACTTGAGGACAAGTAATAGTTAAGTTTGCGGGATTTTGACCAAAGGAAGATATGTTGATATTTTCATACCTATTTTACATTGATTTTGATAATATTGCACTTTAAAGAAGGGTATTTTGGATGTTTTGCTGCAGGTATGATAAATTATGGACTTTTGGAGAAGAAGAAAAAAAATGGTGCAATTTGGATCAAAAACAAGCAAGAAATGAAATTTTGCCCTGTCACATTTCTATAAGTCTTTTGATGATTAATTTATTTTACACTTCTTGCAACTTTTTGAATGAGATTACACTTTAAAGTAAGGTTGTTTTCATGTTTTTTTTGTAGGGCTATCTGTTAGGAACACAACGCAACTGAAATGGGGCGAAATGGAGCCAAATAGAGCAAAATGGTGGAGCTGCGCAGTTTGTGCCGACGGCGATATTTACCCAAGAAGACTGAAAAATGATAGAAAAGCTCACCAACGGCACCCTCGAGCCCGCCGACGGCGCCCGGGATGACTATGAACGGACTTTTGGCGGTTATGGGTAGAAATTCAACATATTTGGACGCTTTTTGAAAGGATTCTTGTGGAAACTCTTCAAACTTTGTCCCTAAAGTTTAAAAGAACAAATTTTTGTTAGAAAAAAGAAGGATTTTGGTGAGAGGAATGTTAAGAAAAGTGTGGAGAAAGTTTAGGTTTCTTAGAATAGGAGTAGAAATGTAGATTTCTACCCTTTTGGAGAGATTGAAGAGTAGATTTTGAGAGAATTTGTAAGGAGATGTTCTAGCATTGCTTAGATTGGCGGGAGACTTTGTGGGAGAGATATTCATCTTTCTTTTATGAGAAAAATCTAAGTATTGTGCTCTTCATTATCTTATGGTTTTCTGAACACTTATCTAGTGGATTTGCTTTAAATGAAGTTTCCGTTGTGTTTTCTTTGTGCTTTGTGATGGGCTTCTCTTACTCTCTCTTCTTATTATGTAATAATGGTATGAGAAGATTATACCGTTGTTTTCATTATAGTTTTCTTTTTTAATGAGTATAATTCATGTTTAGGATTTTGTGATGCATGTTAGAAGCGGATTTAATTATCAATGTGATGGTTTTTACATGCACTTCATTTACATTACGATAAAGGCCTATTGTAGTGTTAAAATTCATTGTAATTGCATTAAGTCTCAAGAGGGTTTTGTAATTCTCAACAAAGTAGAAACACATTCAGATTCCATGGATGGTTAAGTCCATGGGAGTTGAATGCAAATAAATAGCGAAATATACTTTGATGGGCGTAGAATTGGAGATTTTAGGGTGACATACTAAACTCCCCAATTCGGTCCTATTGTTTGAGTTCTGAAGCGAAGATGTTAGCTCTCAGGTGAGAGGAATGTGGGAGCTCTGAAGTGAGAGCCTGTATCCTCCCAGCCTAGCCACGGATTTAGTAAACAAGAATAGGATTAGTTAATATTCTTTATGCGTGGACGAAAGGGTAACAAATTTGATTGCTCCTATTTGGCACATGCAATATTTAATGCATCTCATTCCTTTACATTATCCAATTCACTACAAAAGAATAGTTGTTTTGAATATCTCAAAATTCTCAAAACCAATTCATCCAAAAAGGATTATCTTTAGAATTAATATCTGCATTCAGTTATAGTTACTATCTTTACATTTAACACTTGCATTTAGGAGTAGTTGCTAAGTAAAACATCATTTTAATCGACATTCCAGACTAAGGACTAATAGTAGTAGATTAGAATTTGACTAAGGACCTCTTACCTCGCTTTCCTGTGGGATCGATAAACGGGACTCCACTAGAGCCCTGTATTACTTTTGCAATACGTATACTTGTGTTTAAAATTGTGAATTTACAAAATAATTATAAATATATAAATCTGGGTTCATAAATTCTAACATATTAAAAGTTGCATCAATTTTTTGGCATCATTGCTGGGGGTTTACATCTTCTAGTAGTGGTGTCAAATTCTTATATTTTTATGTATATAAAAAGTCATTGTCAATCCTCAACCTCTAGAATTTGATTTGAAATATTACAATAAGATGGGCTCCTAAAGCAACGTGGAATCAGATGTAAAATCCTCATCCTCTAGAATTTGATTTGAACCATTATGATAGGAGGAGATCCTAAACCAATGCGGTATCGGATGCCACAATCTTCAACCTCTAAAATTTAATTTGAAAGATTGTGATAGGAGGGGCTCCTAAAGTAATACAGTATTGGATGTCATGATCCTCAACCTCTAAAATTTGATTTAAAAGATTGCAATAAGAGGAGCTCTTTAAGAAAAATTGAATCGGATGTAAAATACTTATCCTCTAGAATTTGATTTGAATCATTGTGATAGGAGGATATCCTAAAGAAATGCGGTATCAGATGTCGCAACCCTCAACTTCTAAATTATGGTGTTTCAAAGTGATGGGAAATTTGTGGAATTTGTGAAGATTGACAGTGGTGAGGGATGATTTGGGACTTCGAGTTCCGTCGCTACGTTTTGTTTGTTTCTTTTTGTTCATTTTATCATTTTATGATTTTTCTCTTTATTAAATTATCCTTTTCTTTTCTTTTGTTAGGATTTGAACCCAGTTTTAGACAAGCACGTCATCTGAGCTTCTAAGAATGAGTCTTTGTCTTTGAAACATCACGAGTCATAATACTTCTTAGAGTATCGTCCCTTGACTAATGACAAGTGTAGAAAAAAGCCCATTCCTTAAGGTAAAATTGGAATTATATTTTTTAAAGTACACATGAAGATATCTTATTTCTACGGGCACCATAGCTGAAGAGGCTGCAACTTTGTAGCTTTGTTTGTAGTAGTTTTCGTTTACTTTGACATTGACTTGTAAGGAATGTTCAGGTTGTCTTTTAGGAGTCGCTCTGACGTTTTTGGAGTTGACATTGGAGTTGCATTTACTGGGCACTGAAGGACATGACTTCAAGGTTGAATTTCCATTAACTGCTAATGTCATCATCATTTCTTTAATTCTTTCTTTATGTACCTAAACATATTTCATAATTTCAGCTCATGTGATCAAAACATTTTTCATTATCCAAAGATATTTGTGAGCCAAGTAATAGCCGACAAAAAGACTTAAGATCGTTGAACTTTTTCAGGAATATAATATCGGAAAATTTTTTCTTAAGAGGGTTTTCAAGTCTTATTAATTAGAGGAGGATTCAAACACCAATTTTTTATTATATTTCCAAGTCAAGCTTCATCCCACGGAGCTTTTTTTAATTTTTTTTCCTTTTGTTTTATGAGAATTAATATATCTAGTAAAACATATTTTAAAGATTTTGAATGTCTGAAATCCCCCGACTAAAAATTCTAAAATATTTCTTAAGATCAATTCTGAAATATTATAACACGTTTGAAAGTCAGGACCCAGTCACGTGGAAGGAAATTAAAAGGCTCGTGACATCTCTAGTCAATTACTCGTATTTCAACAATAATTTTATTTTGAAATCAACTTAGGACCCAATTCAAATTCCCTAAAGTGGATGACTCAGTTATTATGACATTAATTTTATTCTCCCCTGAAGTCATCACAATACTAAAACTTGAACTTGTATCACCTCCTGCTTAATTTTCATTCTATTGGGTTTAAGCCTCTGAGTTAGTTGGTTTCTATTTTATTAAATACTTTCTTTTTCATTTAATGAAAAGTTATCTATTGAACATATGCAAGATAAATAGAACATTGAAGAATCTTGAACAACTACAATTTTTTTTTTCTTTTCTTTAATTTGGTGAGGACGGACTAACACTGATCCTGCTAATATCCCCTTTAAACAATAATAGTAGTACAATAGTAGTCAAAAGGAGTCTCATCCATTGTCAGTTGCGTAGGGGTCTGTTGGAAAAAAATAGATCAACCAAAATCAAATTGATAGAACCTCTTTCATGTTCTTTCCAAATACTCTTTTGGGATTATTATGCCCCCATTCTTGAAACTCTCTTCAAGCAAGTCCTTGAAACTGCAACATTCCTCTATGGTGTGTCCAATGAACCTATGGTATGAGAAATATTTCGGATGTCCTTTCTTATTGTCCTCGTTAGGCTTCTTCACCTTAGACAAACTGAATTCAGGATTCTTGATCAGATTGTGGAACATCTTTTTCACTGCTTCATCTTTAAAAGTGTATATCTCGTTTGATCAAGCTTCATGGTTGAAAATCTTCTTTCATCTGGCTGGTAAGGTCCTACTGAGATGATTGCTGAGAATTCTAATGAGGACATTGAAAGGTTCACTAACGTTGTTCGGCTTTTATTTGCAATTGTCGCTTTCCTCTGCTAACCTCAACAACTATCCCAGATTTCTTCTTGAATATTTTCCATTAGTTCTGGGTCTTCAACTCTTTTTAGAAAACCAAATTTCTTAGATTCCCCCTGGAGATTCCTAGCTTTGCTAAGTCACTTTTCAAACAATTTGATTGTAAAAACTTTAAGCAAGAAACCCACAGGATCATTGATGCTCTTTAGAAGAATCTTAACTGCTTGCTGCTCTTGCAACTATGGCTCACGTCTCATGCTGAGATTTCTCTCCATCGTAGAATGTACTCCACCAAAGCTTCATCTGGCTTTCATATCTTTACCAAAAGAACACCAACATTAAAGTGAAGCTAACTTCCAGCAAAACGACTGACAAAAGGTTTTCCATTTCTGTGAATGTCTTGACTAAAACATTTGGTAGCTCTACATGCTAATTAAAGGCAACCCTAGTAAGGCTACTTACAAACTGATGGAGAAAAAAGTGCATTGTTACCCCACAGGTTGTAGCAACTTGCTCGAAAGTGTGCAACATGCTGATGAGAGTTTCCAGTTTCATCAAATGTTTTGAAAGAAGGTGTTATGAAACCCTTGTGGTATTGGATGGCCTTAAAGAGCAGGGTCTACCATTTAAAGTTGATTCCTCACCTTGTGACGGGTCCAAGGCTTCTCCCACCTAATGTTCATCCATCTGTTTAATATCAATTTCATGTATCAAACCTTGAACTGAATCCTTCTTAGGTTGTTCATCACAGGTGAGCTCTTTTCTTCCATCTGTAGAAGACGAGTGATTTCCAGCTAGTTTGTTTCTAGAGGTACCATCTTTGGTGAGTGTGACTGTCTTTGCATTGCAATCATGGTGGTCATCATTTCTTCAATTTTCTTTTCAAGATGACTAATCTTTCTGTCTCTTCATTGGATGACCGCTTGCCTCTCATCCATAGCGTTCTCCTCATTAGAAAATGTAGCATCATGCCCAGATAACTCGGTCGGTTCTTGATGACATTGATTTTTCTGAAACTACCTTCCATGTAATTTGTTAGGTTGTGATTTCCATCTTTAATATCTTCTTTTTGATCTTTAGACACTTGTGCAATGTCAACTTACAGCTTTTCCAAGGAAGACTCAATTGACTTTCTTTTGATTACTTTTAAATCAGTTGAAGATTTCTAGAGAGTGTCAATTCTTTTGTCAAGCACCGATGTAGTTGTGTAGAAGTTAATCGAATCAACTAAAATCATATTTATGGAACCTTTTTCAAGTTCTTCCAAATACTCTTCCAGGATTGCTACATTTCCACTTTCAAACTTCTTCTCAAGCCAATCCTTGAAGCTAAAGTATTTTTATAAGGTGTGTCCAAGCATTTGGTGGTATTGACAGTCTTGGGGATGGTCCTTCTAGTGGACTTCTTCTGGCTTTTTGGTTCTGATAGTCTGAATCCTTGTATCTTAGGATGTTGTGAAACATCCTTGACCCAAATTCATCTTTGAAATAATATGTTCTCTTCATCCATTATCTGATCATCAAACTCTGTTTGTTATATGTTATGTATGTTCTATGCTGCTTGTTGGACTGACCATACCGCTGAGCAAACTCATGCTGAGGCTGACTATCCTGGGACGAGTGCTACGAGTGTAGGAGGGACTTCCAAGGCTTATTGGCTTTCAAAATTTCCTGGTTGCGCCTCTTTCCTTGTACCTTCATTAATTGTACGAAGTTTTTGTTGGAACCCATATTGAATTCAAAAAATGGTGGGGTATAAGCGTCTACTGACTCTTCCTCTTATAGAATCTATTTTCCTTTATTTAGTTGAACAGTTGGCAAGGTGATGTTGAATCCGGTAGTAGAAGCAGAAGAAATCCTCAGAAAAGTCCCAATGCTCCTAACGACAAACTTTATAGCAATAGTAGGGTTCCTTTCAACCAACATCTTTGTAAGAGAGAATTCCTTAGTAGATTTTAAGTTAAACTCTGCAGTAGGCTCCATGGACTTATCTATTTCAGACTTCATTGCTGTGATGGCTACCTTTCGGAACTTGATTCTAATATCATCCAACCCTTATCCCAACTTAATAAACGCCAAGTCTGGCATCTCATCCCTATTGAAAGCAAACTCCATTCTAAAGGTGAAAGAAAAGATCAACTTTGGTGAAGCCATTGTCCCAATCATTTGACAAATTTTTTAAATTCAGCTATGTTTCGTGCCTTACATTTTCGATAGAAGTAATCAAATTAACGCACTTATCCTATAAACTAAGCATACACTTTCTTATTTTAATTTTAAACTTTATTATTTATTCATGATTGAAGAGTTTCGATTAACAAACTAAAAAAACAAGAAGAGATGCATCAACTTGGCTTGATTTGTAAAAAAGCAAATCAAAACACAAAGGAGACAAAGAAAATGCAAAGTTTAGGACCCAGTACTGGACCAACTTCACAACACACATCGCCCAGGAGGAACTAGTATTTAGAGGTCCAAACCCACACAAAAATATAAAGTCCTAAAGGACTCCTAAACCTTTCTTTTTAAAGGTGATTAAATAGACATTGCTAGGATCCAAAAGAGTTGACCGTAGTTGCCTAAGAAATAAATGAATCAAGTACGTCAATGGAAGAAGGTTAATCTGGTCCATGAGAGACATGGACACATTACCGATGTACGAAGACAAAATTTTCAAATCATAATGGAGAGTAGAGCTAATCCTCAGCAGAGTCGCCAGAAGTTATCAGTCATTAAAAGTATGAGAGAGATTGTTAGTCGTTAGAATGAATATCTAGATGCCCAGTTTTAAAAGCTATTTTAATTTAATTCATATATATATAATTTTGAGAAAGTAATATTTAATTTTTTGAAAATAAAAGACCAAATTGATCTCATATTTGTAATAGTTTAAATGATCGAGCACAACTCTGTAAGCAATAGATCTACCTTAAAGGATAGATACACTACTTGTTGGTGGTGCCTGATGTGCCTAAAAATTTATTATTTTACATGTGATATTTTATGATTATATTGTACTTTAAAGGAATGATTTCTTATATTTTTGGTTGTAAGTACATTAAATTTAAGAATTTAGAGTGATCAAAGCAAAAGAAACAAAAACAGACCAAAATCGAGCAAATTAGAGTAAATCAGGTCGAACCGGGGCACACTTGAGCTATGAGGCCCAAAAAAGGGTGCTTAAGTGCCCAAATATGGTGCTTAGGCGCCACCCATATAGATAGGAGGGCGCTTAAGTGCCCAAAATCGGCCCTTAAGTGGCAAAAATGGATTTCAACATATCTTCTAGAATATACATTGAATTTGGATGATTTTTTAAGCGTTTATTCGTGTGTATCTTTGGGAATTCATTGTAAATGATAAAATTGACTTTCTAGAAGGATTTTGGGAGTTTATAAAGAGTTTTTAAGCGGCACTTCAGGCACCTTTTGGAAGATTCATTGAATGTGGACATTTTTTAAGAGATATTTAAGATTCTCTTGGGAAATTATAAATAAAACTTAGAGATGATTTTAAAATGACTCTTGGACTCTTGAATTAATTATTAGAGGATAAAAAGGCTTGGAAAAGAATAAGAAGGCTTGGGCGTGAGCCCCAATTGAGGCGACAAGGTGAGAGAGAAAGAGAGAGTGTGAGAATTTCTTGTTTTCTTTTCACTTTGTTCATGGAAAGAATTGTAAGGATCATGCTTTTGCAATACAAGGAGAGTTTGACTTCCATAAAAGATAAGTTTTTTTTTATTTTGATTTGAATCTATTACTTTATTTTTATTGTTTCAAAGTCTTGTTTAATGAAAAGTGTTTGTTATTTCTCCATGTGTAGTGAGTAGTTTTCTTTACTCTTCCCTCTTTTAATGAATTAGTATGTATGTGTAGGATAAAGAATTAAATAGATTGAGACTATATTGTTATGTTTTTACTTTGTTCTTCATTTACATGTAAACTTGATTGACTTGCATATTACAATCTATTGTGAGAACATGTAAGATCCATGATGGTGCTGTCTTAATCAATTGTGGTAGAATCACATGAGATGATATGAATGAGAATGTAGTTCATATGGTTGAGTGCAAATAAATAGTGAAATAATCTTTGATGGGTGTATAATTATAGGAATTTAGAGTGTCCGGCTAAAGCCCCCTAATTTGGTCTATTATTTTAGGTTTTCCTGTGAGATGTTAGCCTCGAGGTGGAGGGAAAAGTGGGAACTCTAGAGTGAGAGCTAGTATCTTCCCTGCCTAGCCTGTCTTCACAACTATTCAAACTTTAGATTAATCAATGTACTTTATAGCATCTCTAGTAAGGGTAAAGAATATAATTACTCTAAATCTTCTTAATCTCTCTCACTACTTATTTTACTTTTACGCATGCTACTAATTTTATTGCATGAGGAAGGGTACTTTTAATATTTTAGGCCCCGCTTTTTGATTTTCACTAAGTATTTTGTTTTAAGAGAAGAAGTACTAATATAGTGATAATTGTATCTTTAAAATGAAGTCTGAGTAGTTTCTTTTATCTTTCTCCCTATTCTGAGATATGGTGAAATGAGTAGATAAATTGGATGTGTCAATTTTAAATTGTAAAATTAATTGTCATGATTTTTCAACTCCATTCTTAATTTACTTTTCGATCTGGCCAATTGATTTATTAAAATATGTTGTGAAACACATGATCCAAGAAATGGATTATGAGTTCTAAAACAAGAGTGAGAATCACATTTAATTCCATGAAGGAGCATTTCATTCATGGAATTAAGTGTAAATAAATAGGAAAATATACTTTGTTAGGTGTAGAATTGGTGATTTTAGGATGGCAGACTAAAATCACCAATTCACTCTTAGTGTTTAAGAACTAAAGCAAGAGTTAACCTTCACGTAAAGGGAAGTAGGAGATCTGGAGTGAGAGCCAATATCCTCCCAGCCTGACTACAAAATTAAGGACTAAACCTGAGATTGGCCAATGATTTTTTATAATACTGAATCAGGGTAGAGAATTAAAATTGCTCCTATTTGGAACAATACATATTTAACTTATTTATCTAATCTCATTTTATCAAAAACTCGTTGTAATGAGAAAGATGCTTTTTCATATTAGAAAACATCATCACATAAAACATAGTTTAGTAGTTACTATTTAAACTTTACATTTTAGTTTTGCTAGTAGTTGATAATTTAGTTCCGATAGAATTTTAATCAATTCAAAATTAGTGACAGTAATTTTGTTTATTTCTATGAATTTTCTCATTAATTTATCATTTCAAATTTAAACATTCCTCATGGGATCGATATTTGGGGCTTAAATAGAAAGTCTTAATTTACTTGATAACGATATGTATACCTGCGTAGAATCCCAACATAAATTGCTTAAATTTATTATTCATAAAATAAAACATTAAGTTTTTGGCATCATTGTAAAGCGAAGTTAAATTTATAAGTTTTACATAAGTATATTTCTGGAATCATTAGCTTGGGAAGTTATAGTGGTTTCCCTCAGATCAGTGAGATCTCGTACATTTCATTCCTTTGCATTCCTTAAAATAAATATTCTTACTTGATCCAATCCCTTTTTAATTTCTAATGTCCACCCTTTAAAACCTTAAACTTTAGAACTCTTGAGAGCAAAATCACTAATCTAAATCTAGAGTGTTCTTAAACGACCTTGGTCACATAAGATGTAATTAACTATAGAAACTTACCTCTAAACAGAATTTTGAAACCCAACCAAATATTAACCCTATCTAATATTCCATATTAGATAGGGGAACTTGTCGGCTTATATAGAAAAAAAGGTTTTGCAGACCAAATGAGTGTCTTAAATCATTTAGTTTTCTTAATCAAGTCGCACTATAAAGTAATGTGTGTACTCTCCAGCATAAGTACAACATTACAGTGATGTGCTCGATCATTTAAACTATTATATATATGAAATTGATTTGGCTCATACTTTCAAAATTGAAACATTATTTCTTAAAATTAACATAATACCTTTCCAAATTATATATATATATATAATTTTATTTTTAAAAATAAAAAAAGTTAACTTGATAAATATTCTCGGCCGATACCCTTAGCGAAGAGATTGCAAATCAGCATAGGAATCAAATGATTAAAGATGAAATTGAGGCATTCTGACAAATCGGAGCATACTTATTCTTTACCTCTTCCGAGCATAAAGAACATTGGCTAATATACAGTTAGCTCCAGCTTGTGTGGTAGTGCTAATTAGATTCTAGCCTCTCACTTCTCATTACCCACTATACCCTCTTTATAAGACGTACCTGGGACCCTTGTTTTCATTAATAGGCCAAATTGGAAAAGGATATAGCCTGTCACTATAGAAAAACCAATTCTACACCCATCAAATCTTATCTGCCTATCTATTTGCACTCCCTCTGTATTTGGCATCCTCTTCCTCCAAGGTTTAACGTGGTACTCACTAGTTGGTGAAATCATAGCCTTCTTGGGTCATTATGTTTCACAATGGGTTTTAACATCGCAAATGGCTAGTTTTCATAGTAAATGAAGAACTGGTAAAAATATCATCACAATTTATTTGAATAAAAGAAATCTTTAAAATATTATAATTCCACACGTCATTGCTTCTTATTATAAGGAGAAAGAAAAGAAAACTACTCNTCAAAAGAAGGTCTCAGATTTGTTATAGTCAGACCAGTCGATGATTTAGAATTTTGCATGGTTGTTACTAGCGAATCAGAAGAGGATTGTCTTGATGTGGAGGATGACTCTACTGATCAACTAATAGAAGATGCTCCGCCGGAATTTGAGTAGGAAATTAAATCAACTGTTGATGAATCGNTATATATATATATATATATATATATATATATATATATAAACCATGTTTACGAGACAAAATCGTAAAAAAAGTTCAAAAACTTATCTCAAACTTCTCCCAGAAGCAATCCTCTGAAGTTTTCTAACAAAGCCATAAGAATAACACAAGACTCTAAAATCACCACACTCCCATTAATTAAAACAAATTTTTTCTCTTTTCTCCCCTCTTGAATGTGTAAAACTTTCTTCTATATATAGAGCTCTGAAAGTAACCATGGGCCACTTAAGAAATTCATCCAAATTCAATGAATGTTAGGCTCTCGGTCACCTTTTTGTTTTTGGTTTTAATTGATCCATTTTTGCTCTATTTTTGCTCCATTTTTGCTCTTTTTTCTCTTAAACTCCATTTTTGCACAAGAAATAAACAACAAGCAAAATAGATCTTATTAAAGTGCAATATCATTAAAAATAAGCATTAAATACATAGATAAAAAATAGGAAATTTTATGGTGTGCCACTTCTACTTAAGACTATTAGAAACATTTAGTAGTATTTGACAAGATATAACAATACCCGGTAGAAAGTAAATCTAAACTACACATGCTATAAAAAAAATTGGACCAGAAGAAAGTCTAAAAATAGTGCAAGTATCAACATAGAAATTATTAAAAGCACCAAAACATTTGTCCAGAAATATTTTAAAATTAGAAATGTTGACAAATAATGTCCAATATAACTAGTTAAAAGGGAATACATCATAATCTCAATGGCAGTAGTGAAAACAAAATATAAAGAAACATAAAATCTAGCTCTACTAACAGACAATGAAGCAATCTACACACAATCCTAATTTCCATAATCAACATCGAATAAACAAATCCACACAAACAATGAACAAAACACACCACAAACAGTTATAAATTAAAAACAAACTAATGCATATGTAAATCGGGTTGCCTCCTAAGAAGCACTTGGCTTATTGTTGTCAACCCAACAAATAAGGATTCCTCTTGGATCAAAATTCTAATTTAGTAATCCCCAATTTATTTTCCAATCATTTGCTGATCTTGGAATTTCTACTAAATCCTCAAATTTCTATTTTTTTGTAAGTTATCCTTCTTAGCTTTATAATAATCAACTTGAGGACAAGTAGAGGATCGATTCCAATTATTTTTTTCCGTTGGTTCTTTCTAAATCCAATGTTCTCCAAATGATTTTTGTTATTTTCATATTTATGTCTTCCTTCATAGTTATTAGAAATGGTTCCTTGTGAGTTTGTTCAAGGTTTCCTAAATTTAGGGTCAGGTTCTCCCTAGGTTTCTCAGGTTCCTTCAAATCTCTTTGATATGTTTTTCAGTTTCCTCTTTATCCTTTCTCAACTCAACATTCTTTTGAGCCATATTCTTTAGTTCTCTTCTAGTCCTTAACTATATTAATTTCAATTTCTCATTACACGTCCCCTTGGGATACACCGTGATGATACTAGGAAGAATCCTATGAGGATGATAGCTGTCTGAGTTAGCAATTTGCCTCAATTTGTTTTGTATACCCTAATTTCAACCCCTTGGTTTTGCAGCTAACTCCCATTGGAAGAATATCCTCTTTGAATGATAACTTCTCCTAAAGTTGTTGCTTGAAGTTAAATTTAAGTGGAAAAAAATGTAAGAAGTTAGAATTAACCTGGTTATTCCAATTTCCTTTAAAATTAACTTGATTATTTTCCCATAATTGGTTTTCGCCTTCATAATTGTTATTTCAGTTAATGTTAGGATGATTCTTCCATTCTGGTTTGTAAAAATTGGAATATGGATTATTTGAGTGATTGTTTATCATATGGATAGTTTCAAAAAAGTTAGTATCAATCAAGTGTCTAAATGAATGATAATCTAACTTTAATGAATGAAGGTCCTTGAGGTTGACTCATTCCATAATAATCTAACTTTTTTGCATAGATGCTACTTCAAAAGTTCAAATAACTAGCACTTTGGTTTCATGAATATTAACTACCTTCTTGAGGTTTACTTTTATGAAGGGCCATTGAAAGTTATTTGTGGACATCTCTTCTATAAGAGAATAAGCCTCCTGAAATTGTTTCAACATAAGAGAAACTCTATTGGAAGCATCGATGATTGCTCTTAAAGATCCAACTAATACATAATAGAAGGTTTGAATAATAACTCAATTAAACAATGCTTGACATGGACAATTTATATGAAGTTTTCTAAATCTTTCTCAAGCCTCGTAAGTTGATTCACCTTCATGTTGATAGAACAACATGATATCATTCCTCAAATTAGTGGTTTTAGATGGTGGAAAATACTTAGCTAGAAATTTTTGGGTTAAATCTACCCATGTTCCGATTGAACCCGGTGCTATTGAATTGAGCAACATCTTAGCTTTATCCTCCAAAAAAAGGAAAAAATCTAAGTCTAATTGCATCAGTAGAAATACCATCATATATGAATGTAACACAAAATTCTAAGTAACTTGTTAAGTGTAAGTTCGGGTCTTCACATGGAGATCCAACAAAGTGATTATTCTGTACCATCTAAATTATTGCTTGCTTTTTTTCAGAAGTATTGGACGCTATGATAGGGGTCCGTGTACTTAAATCAATTTAATGCACCATTAGGTTCTCATAATCCCTCAAAGGTCTATTAGCATTTTAATCAATTATTGGATCCTTATTAACTTGTTGATCTGCCATTTCTAAAACAAAATTTTGGAGTATTCTCTATTTTCTAATCCTTCTAATAGTTCTCTATAGCTTTGAATCATAGGGTTCAAGGTCTGTAGCTCTTGAACTGTGAATTCAATTCTAAAAGTAACTAATAGGATGATATCAGGCACTCAAAAATATTGTTGGTATTTTTGGATTTTTTCTTAAAAATGCACACAATAACTAAAATTAATAATTAATAATACTATTTTAAAATCTAAGTTTTACAAGTTCAACTAAAATAATCCTTAAGGTTTTCTTACACGAAGCTTCCTTCCTTCCTTCCCAGCAATGGCATCAGAAAGCTTGACAAACTTGACAGATACCAATAATTTAATGATAATTTAATTTAACTCACAAGCTCCAATTAAGTACCAAAGTTCCTATTCACTTTAATTATATAGGGCTCTATTTGAGTCTACAATGTCAATCCCAATGAGAAGGTGGTAGAGACTTTATAGTAATAACAACCTGAGGGTGAATTCTAGCCTACTATATTTAGGTCTTAGCTAAGAAGATTGTTAAAAATGGATTTTCTAACAACTACTACTAAGTATAATTATAACCCTAAGTTAAACTCGCTCAGATCAATTAAACAAGTGAAATTTAAGATTGATAAAGGTTTTTCTTTCTTATGATTTCCTAGGAAGATTGTAGGTGTTAATTCTAAGAATTGTAATGTGGAAGTGACAACAAGAGCATAATACTCATTTACCCTCTTTCGAGTGAATAAATGAGTACGACTCAAATTTAGGGAATTGTTTCAATTTGTAACCCATGAAGCTCTTAACTCAAATTATATTGATTCACATCTCCCTAAGTTGCATTGTCTCATGAATCATATTTTATAGCAATTCGAAAAATGTGAATATTCTATCTTATTTCACAACTTTTAATTTGAGTCTTAATGGGCCACAACGAATTTTAACAAGTTATATGGCCAGTACAATATGTAAATTAATTCTAGAGATATACTCATCATATGAAATAAAGATCACTTTAAAGCATTCACAACAATACAAATCTAACCTATTTATCAAAAGAGAAAAGTATAAGAAAACTACTCACTAAACATGATAAGCACAAAAAAAACATAATTCAATCTAGGAAAATTCACCAAATAAGTGTTTTGAACAATAATCAAATAAGATTACACATGATACTTAGCTTTTGTTCTCTGAAAAGTGAAGCAAATTCCACCGGACAATGTTTTCCACAATATTACATAAGATGCAGTTGTAAACTCACAGATTCTCTCAAATTCTCCTCTTAAATCTCTCCGGAATAAGAGTTACTACTCCTACCTAATATCCTTAGAGAATTCCAGGACTTGGAACCTCTTCCCTACACTTAAGATTGCCAAAACTACCCATTTAAACTGTCAGCACCCGTAAAATAACTCTCGGAGCGTCTAGAAAGTAACTGTCTGAACTACAATACCTAGGCGCCTAATCTGCGACACCTAGGCACCGTGCTCTCTATTTGCCCAAAAATCTTGGGTCCCTAGGTGCCCGAAATCTGACATCAAGGTGTTCAACTGCAACACCTTGGTGCCCAAAAGTGGGTGCCTAAATGCTAGACCACAATCAATACTTTTGCCCATTTGGTTGTGTTTCATTCCAATTCAGATCAAATTCATTCTAATGCTCCTAGTTGTTATACTTGCATCATAAATATAAAAATACTTTCCACTAAAGTGTAGTTCCTTTTAGAAACATGTCTAAACTAAAGAAGAAATTAAGTTTTTATAAAGACATATCACCTACAAATAGCTTTTTGTACTAACTAGCTTTTGATGCAGCTTGAGCCTTTTTCTGACTTTTACTATGTATTTTTTAGAGTTCTCTAGGCTTGAATCTTTCTTAGAAATAAGGTAAAGGCACAGGATCTGAGACACCTAACCGGAAAAACCCTTGAAGAGGACCAGGAGATGCAGGCTCTTGTATAGTACCTTAATTCTAAATCCCTTTGATGAAAAAGAGTAGGACCATGCTTGCTTATGCGGTGTCTAACCGCCTTTCTCTATTTTATGTGATATGTTGCTGACCCAACAATACCCAAGTTATTTTTCTTTTCTATATGGATTTTTAACTTTATTCTATAGTGTGCTAGTTATTTTTGCTTTCTTGCTTGTGACTTGTTTAGGCTCTCTATGGATATAATTTAGGCTATTTAATTACCTAATATTATAAATTTTACAATATCCTAATAAAAGAATAGGAGTAATAAAAATTTAGGATTAAAACATTACAATATTTTTAAAACCTATATTTACTTTCTTGCATGGTCTTCAGACTAGATTTAAAACTACTTTGCAACGCATGACTATCAACCAATTCATAAAAAAGGTGTACTTTATAGAAATGAATAACGAAAAGGTGATCACAATCACTACCACTAGGAAACACTATTTATTTCTCTCCTAGCATTTTCTCTACTTCTGAGGGTGTCATAACCTTTAGTTCATTTAAGATTCTAGCCCAGATTACCCTCAATAATCCCACACTATTTGAGGCATCTACTTTGAGCCCTCCCCTCATGAAGAGAAGGTGTGCACATGAGACTGTTCCTACCAAGGTAGCTTGTGTCAGTGTGCCCCCTTCAATGAATATGAGTTTGATGCACGATAGTGATGTGTCATAGCATGTGTCTATTTTATCCCTACTCTCAAGAAGTCCTTCCATCTTTCAAGGATTTTTTACACCACGATAACCACTTCTCCTAATAGCTCTAAAGCTACAGCCACTGGTCCAACTTTTGTCCCATCTCTCATCATTTTGGGTCCATCCGAGGATTCTTCTTCCATGAGAAGGGTTAGGAAGGCCTGAAAGATTAGTTACTATGGTCTCAACAGTAGGATTTAATTTTGGTTTCTACACCTACTATGGTTTCAGCCAAAGCAGAGTAACTTATTTCCACTATTGAGAATCCCTTTGCTATTCTTTCTGGTTGTGAGGATTATATCCTCGCTAGAATTTCTAGGAGTTGTTTCCCTCATCAAAGAGCGGGCCATTTTAAGATTGTTGTCCAGATTAACCATGCTACTAAATTCTTATGATGAGGAAGATCATAAAGGTGGTATCCTCCCAAAGTTGAAATGACATCACCTTGCACAGCTTTTCGAAGCATCCAAGAGGGTGATGAGAGAGCTTCTTTATTTTCCACACTCTTGAGGTCCACGTAGAAGGGGATAGAGGTGTGTCAGCCCACTGGTCTATTTTGAGGCTAGGGTACCTACCTTTCAGTGTGTAGGTTGTCAAGCCCATCCAGAAGTCTCAAGGGGCTCCGCACGTAGAACTTGAGAAGGATGTATCAGATTTTGTTTCTATTCTTATTACTAGTGTTGTTATAGTAGCTTTGTGTGCACCACTGACAATGACTTTTAATATACCTAAAAATTCAAGAATTTGACACAACTACTAGAAGATTTAAACCCTCGGTAATGACGCCAAAAACTTGATACAACTTTTCATATGCAAGAATTTATGAACCCAAATTTATATATTTAAAATGATTTTGTAAAGTCACAATTTCAAATGAAAGTATATGTATCGCTCAAGTAATACAGGGCTCTAGTGGAGTCCCATTTAACTTCCCACAAGAGAAGCGAGGTAAGAGGTCCTTAGTCAAATCCTAGTCTACTACAATTAGTCCTTAGTTTGGAATGTCAATTAAAATGATTTTTTATCTAGCAACTACTCCTAAATGCAAGTGTTAAATGTAAATATAGTAACTATAACTAAACACAAATATTAATTCTAAAGATAACCCTTTTTGGATGAATTGGTTTAACGAATTTTGAGATATTAAAAACTACTACTCTTATGTAATGAATTGGATAATGTAATGGAATGAGATTCACTAAATATTGTATGTGTCAAATAAGAGCAATCCTATTCTTTACCCTTTGGTCTAGGCATAAAGAACATTTACTAATCTTATGCTAGCTTACTGAATCTATTGCTAGTCTAGGAGGATACCAGCTCTCACTTCGGACCTCCCATGTTCCCCTCGCATGAGGGCTAACATCTTCCCTTCAGTACTCAAATAATAGGACCAAATTGGGGACTTTATATGTCACCCTAAAATCTCAAATTCTACGCCCATCAAAGTATATTTCCTTATTTATTTGCATTCAACTCCCATGAACTTAACAAAACATGGAATCTGAGTGTGGTTCTAATTTGTTGAGAATTACACAGCCCTCTCAGGTATTAATGTAATTATAATGAATTTTAACACTGCAACAAGCCTTTATTTGTAAATAAATTACAAGTAAAAACCATCACATTGATAATTAAAACCGTTTCCAACATGCATCACAAAACTAAGTGGAAGTAAAAACCATCACATTGATAATTAAATCCGCTTCTAACAAGCATCACAAAATCGCAACATGAATTCTACTCATTACAAAAGAAAAGTAAAATGAAAACAACAACATAATCTTCTCATGCCATTATTTCCGAACAAGAAGAGAGAGTAAAAGAACCCATCACAAAGCATAAGAAAACACAATGGAAACTTCATTTAACCAAAGCAAATCCACTAGATAAGTGTTTACAAAATAATCTTCTCATGCCACTATTTCCAAAGAAGAAGAAAGAGTAAAAGAAGCCCATCACAAAGCACGAAAAAACACAACGGAAACTTCATTTAACCAAAGCAAATCCACTAGATAAGTGTTTACAAAACCATTAGATAATGAAGAATAAAATACTTAGCTTTTTCCCTTAAAAGAAAGAATAAAATCTCTCCCACAAAGTCCCCCGCTGTTCCATGCAATGCTAGAACATCTCCTTACAAATTCTCTCAAAATCCCCTCCAATCTCCCACAAAGGGTAGAAATCTACATTTCTACCCTATTCTAAGACCTAAAACTTCTCCACACTTTTCCAAACATTCCTCTCACAAAAAAAAACCACTTTCTAACCTAAATTTGTTCTTTTAAAGTGTAGGGATGAAGTTTGAAGACTTGCCACAATAATCCTTTCAAAAAGCGTCCAAATATGTTGAATTTTGACCCATAACTGCCAAAAGTTGGTTCATAGTCGTCCCGGGCGCTATCGGCAGGCTTGAGAATGCTGTCGGCAAGCTTTTCTGTCATTTTTCAGTTATCTTGGGTAAATCTTACCATCGGCGCTATTTTGGCGTCATCAACGGGCAGACTGCGCAGCTCCACCATTTCGCTCTGCTTTAGCTCCATTTCGCTCCATTTCAGTTGCGTTGTGTTCCTAACAGATTGCCCTACAAAATAAGCATGAAAGCAACCTTCTTTTAAAGTGTAAACTCATTCAAAAATATGGAAGAAGTGTAAAAGAGATTAAGCATCGAAAGACTTATCAAAAGGTGACAGGGCAAATTTTATTTCTGACTCGTTTTGGCTCCAAATTGCATCGTTTTTGTTTCTTTTTCTCCAAAAGTCCATAATTCATCATACCTACAACAAGACATTAAAAATACCCTTCGTTATGGTGTAATATTATCAAAATCAGTGTAAAATAGGTATGAAAATCTCAACATATTTTCCTTCGGTCAACTATCCATTATAACTGCATCCGTTAAAAATAGAACAAGAAAATTATTTTAGTTTTGTACTCTTCTTCTTAGTGTAAAGATAAGATGCATGTTTTTCTTATGATCGAGTGAGGTTTAGAGCACACCCCTGTCAATACTCACCTTACTTATTTCAAAGTAAGTATATAAGAATGGATTATTGTCATTTTCCTCAAAAGGTAGTGGGTTTGAAAGGCTCATGCTGTTGCACCTCTTGAGCATCTAGCTCTGATCTTAAACTCTATAGATTCAATCTCGTAGAGGGTCATTACTTCAGTAGATTGTATTTTAGAGCCACCTTGGGTTAGTCTTGAGGAAGAGACTAAGATCGATCTTGATGATGATCTATTTGGGAATCCTTCTAATATTCTTGAGGGTCTCCTCGAGTAGGATGACCTCCTTTGTGAGATGTTTCATGAATTTGTGATGGAAAATTACAACATCATGATAGTGACTACCCATGATCAATGGTCTACTAGTGATAGCCTTGTGATTGATCTCGATGAGGTTGAGTATCACGAGCCCGCAGATGTTCAATATGTCCACGTTATCGATCAAGGGGAAAAAACCATGGAAGAGACTATTGATCTTCAATAGTTTCAAATGACCCTCCTAACTTATCAAATAATAGTACTATAGGATGATTTGGTTGGGTCTAACATAGTATCACCTCTGACACAGGCAGACACATGTTTGATAGCACCCATCATTCCACCCCTGCTTAGGAAGCATGTTCACACCACCTCTTCTGGTGTCACCTAGCATGAGCAAGCACCCTTTAATTCACATTTTTTGTCTTTAATGGATGCAACAATTGGTATTGCCTTAACATCTTAGCAGAGAGAGAACATTGTAAGGAGAGGTCAACCATACCCTGAGGCATACAAGTACATACCATATCACTAAGAGTTTGTCCCTCCTCACTTTAATCAAATTGATGGGGTTAGAAATCCTCAATAAAAAATTATCAACTAAGAGTGTTATGTTGCAACATCAAAAGCATTAATTATATGGCACTATTTTGGCTTGCTTTTGAATGGTACACTAATTCACCAAATGACACTTTCAGAACATATGCCAATTTAGAGGATGCACTTTCAAAGAGCTTTACTAAAGATCTACAGCTGGTCATCACGAGTGACACAATGTTGACCAAATTAAAGCCCAATCAGCCCTTGATAGACTTTGTTATTCATTGAAAAAACTTGAGTAGAAAGTGCAGTCCTCTTTTTCAAGAGCGGCATGTCACCGCACTCCTCATGGGTAAGATAAAAGGCCCCATATCTGTCTTACTGAAAATTATTCCTATCATAACATTTGAAATATTTTTTGAGAATGTGGTTAGTTTTCAAGATACCATAAGGACTCTTGTCCTTAAGGCTAATGAGAAATCCAAAGAAAAAATCTCTTACAACGTCTCCTTCGAGAAGGATGTAGGAGAGCATAGTAGAGTTAGCCATCCCAAAAGTTGAATACTCATTCTTCTAAGTAAAAAGCACTTATGTCAAATTCCTTTAAAAGGGAATTCCTTAAGATGATCTTCAAAATCTTGATCAAACAGAGAATGCAACTTCCTCAACCAAGGAGGCCCGATGAGTTAAGAAGACCAGCAAGCCTAGTTACCACAACTATCATAGGCATCTGGTAGTTGCCCTGGAAGATTGCTATATGATCAAGAATTATCTTGAAGCTTACCACAAAACTGAGAATATTGAGATTTTGAAGTAATATTTGGAGATTCACCATAAAAGTAGATCATCCAGAGTCATTGCAACCATTCTGATCTCATTTGCTATAGATTTTACTATGGATGTACTTTCTTTATATCCTTATGTACTCATAAGCTACAAGAAAGAACTTGTTTGATCAGATGCCTTTTCTTTTTTTTATGAATAAATGAAAGAACACATTTCTTAGAACGTTTCTATGTTTCATGTTTGTATGGTTATTTCTCCTAAGTTTGATACTAATGATCATAGTGAAGGAGATGAGCAAAACCTTTTATTGCCCTACTTCAATTGTGCTTAACGTATAGGTGATGATTTGAACAAATTGTTAGACAGTGTGGGTGAGATGCTTGTCTCTTAAGGCCCATTTATAGAGACATCACCTGAATGTTCCACTAGGGACAATCTCACTGGGTCACCTGGTGAAGATATTAAAGTGGTCCGTCTGGGAAGCAACAAACTCCTTCTTAGAGCAAACAAACTAAAGATCCTTCTAGCAAGGTCGATTATAACATCATAGTGCACCTCAATAGGTTGTTAGCATTTTCAGGAATATACGATGTGCTCTTTTTGTTCTCTAGGTGAAGAGAAACTTTGTTCAAAGCACTCTTAGAGTTCAAAGTCTTTCATATCTTTTATACCGAATAAAGAATGAAGGAGGCAGTTACACTACAAGGCATAGCTATTGTCACCCTTTTAACGATGACTTATTGTTCGGTACTATTGACATGCCTAAAATGTACTATTTTATATAATCATTTTATGCTCATTTTTAATGATATTTCACTTTAATGGAAGGTAATTTGCCTATTTGGGTTATAGGTACATGAAAAGGAATTTTAGAGAAAAAGGAGCAAACTTGGAGCAAAATGGGGTCAATTGGAGAAAGATAAAACAAAATGAACTGGCGCCTGGGCTCTAGACCCATACGTGAAAACATATGAGCCCGATGCCATGAAACTAGAATCTGGCGCCCAGGCATCAGGCAGTTACAATGAGCTTCTAGAAGGTTGGCACCTAGGTGCCATAGTTGGGCACCTAGGCTTCACAATTGGTTTTGATGACTATGCACAAAATATGGACAAATTTTGAAGGGACATTTGAAGTTTCTCTTGGGTATTTCAGGAGTTATTATAAAAGGAGTCAAGAGAGGCTAGAAAAATGAGTTCTTTTGTGGAGTTAGGTGGGTGAGTCTGGTGGAGTTGGTGTGGAGTCGTGAGTCATTGAGTTGAAGCGGAGGAGCGCTTGTGTTTATATGGGTCTTTTGGAGTGAAATTGTAAGAAGAGTTGAGAAATCATCAAAGGAACTTCAAATGATTTTTTTGGGAGAATTTTAAGATAAGTACTTTGTATTTTGTTATTGTTTTGTTTATTGTGTGAACCTAAATTTAAATCTTATTTTGTTGTGTTATCCCTATGAGATCTGAGTAGTTTTTCTTATCTATCTCCTTATAATAAAAATTAATCTTTTGTAGGATTTAAAGTGTTTAACTTATGATGATTCACTACTTTGTACTTAATTTACATATTCAATATGGCAAATTATCATGTTAAAACTTGTTGTGAAGCCGTAATGACTCGGGAGGGATATTTATTCCTTAACTAGTAAGAATCGCATTAATCTGGTGGTTGATAATAAGGTAGACCATTGGTTAGTGTAAATAGATAGAGAGATAAGATTTTATGGGTGTAATTTGGTGATTCTAGGGCGACAGGCTAGAACCTTAACAACTTTAATCTAAAGTTTGGAACTTAAGGAAATGTTAGTCCTAAATAAAGGGCACATTGGGTAATCTAAAAGTGAGAGGCAAGAACCTCCCCAGCTTAACCTTACATTTATGAACTTAACTCTAGTTTATCCATTTATGCACTCAGAAGAGGGTCAAGAATATGATTGCTCTTATTTATCACAAAACTTTAATTAAACCTTTAAACATTTGATTCCTGCACTAATTATGATCTTATTTCAAGGGGAAAGACTCTTACATAATTTGAACTCTTTTATATTTAACTAGTTTAGAAACTTAGATAATTTGAACTCTTTTATATTTAACTAGTTTAGAAACACTTATCATTTTTATTATGCTTTGAAATAGGATTTCTAGGATTTAGTTAACTCTTTCTACATATAAACTTGGGACCTTATTTTCTAAATAAGTTTCTTGAGTTTAAGTGAAGTTTTACTAAGTAAATAAATAAGTTTAACCTTCCTCATGGGATTGATACTTGGGGCTTAAAAATTTTGTCATATATTACTTGAAACCATACGTGCACTTGCGTAGTATCCCTAGAGTGTAATTTTAAATTATGGAAAGAAAATGAGAATTATTTGATATGTAATATTTAATTAAGAATTAAATATTGCACTACCACTGTTGTATCAAGTATTTGGTGTCATTTCTTAAGATTGAAACTGAAGTAATTATACACTAAGAAAGCACACAATGTGTCGGGGATCTAGTTTTTGACGCCGTTGCCGAGAAGGGAAGCAACGAAACTTTTGCTTAAAAATTTTATTTGAACTGTAAACTTATTTTAGGAAAAAATGTAGTGTTGTTTTAATATATGCATCTTTATTTTGTGTGATAATAATATTTTTAAAATAATTAAAATAATAAATATATAATAATAAAATACCTAAACAAATTATTTTTTTAGTTTTTATTTAATTTTATTTTCTACACTTTACTTTTGTATGTGTAGTTCAAGAACAGAAGATTTAGTTCCTTACAATTCTGAGTTAGAAAAATTATAAGAAAAATTTGAAAACAAAAAAACATCAAAATTTACAAGAAATGGCGAACACATCACATAATAACATTGATAATCATGCTGCTAAAAATCATCATACACAAATTCATTTAATGGATTACACTAACTCTATAGCAGATGAAATGTATTTGAGCATACAAACTGCTAATGTAGCAGCTAACTCAATTGAGTAAAAACCTATCATAATCCAAATGATACAAAACAATCAATTTCAGGGGTTGCCATTTGAGGATCCAAACCTACACCTTGCTAGTTTTTTACAACTATGTGCTACATTTAAGTATGATGGCATATCAAACACTTTTGTTAGACTTTGAATTTTTTCCTTTTCCTTAAAGTTAAAAGGTAAGCTATGATTAACCTCATTAGCACCAGGATCTATTAGATCATAGAAAGATTTAGCACAGAAATTTCTAGCTACCTAATTTTCACCTTAAAAAACTTCTAAGCTTAGAAATGATATTACAACATTTACTCAATAAGAAGGGTGAGTCAATATACAAAGCTTTGGAATGTTTTAAAGAACTCCTTAGAAGTGTTCACATAACGCTCTTCCAGAATGGTTAATTTTTCAAACATTTTATAATGGGTTATTAGGATCCCTTAGTGTTATTATTGATGTTGTTGTTGGAGGTTATTTAATGTCAAAACCATTTGACGAAGCATATGAAATTATAGAAGTGATGGCTACTAACAACTTTCAACGACACTTTGAAAGGGCAAATCTAAAGAAAGTAGTCAGTGTTCATGTGATTGATGCGATTTTTATTTTGAAATCTCAAGTTGTTGCATTATCTAGGAAGCTAAACCATTTTAGAATGAACTTCTCTCAAACACCTTATGTGATTGAGAAAAACTCATTATGAAAATCAATTGACTCTTAACCTTCATTCAAAACTTTAAATGTAATTAATAATTGACTCAATAACCCATATTCTAACTATTATAACCCGGGTTGGAAAAACGACCATAACTTTAACTGGAATAATAATTCTGGTGGTGGTAATCCACAATGGGGGAATAATTAAGCAAACCAATTGGGAAACTGGAACAACCACGGTGGTACAAACTATAGACCTTCTTGTCCTCCTAGATTTACTAATAACCAACTAATTAAGGAGAAGAAGTTGTTAATAGAATAACTGGTGTTACAGAAGGGGAATCAATTATGAAGTTAGAGTGCTGCAATTAGAAAAATTGAGAATCAAATGAATCAAATTTCTAACTCACTTAACAATAAGCCTTAAGGAAAACTTCCTAGTAACATTGAAATTAATCTTAAAGATAAAAAGAAAGTGGAAGAGAAAGCAGTTAAGTTGAGAAGTGGTAGATAATTAGATACTAAAGTGAAAAAAGTGATTGAAGTTGAGAGGCTCATAATGAGATCTAATTGCTATGGATTATCTTTCAAAATTGATTGAAGATGTTGCTTTACACCATTTTGATGCTCAAAGTCTTGTAAAATTTTTTTAAAAAAAAATTACTAGATTTGGAATGTTAAGAGTGATCATTACAGATGAAGGAAGTCAATTTAAGAACTTTAGAATTGAAACATTAATGCAAAAATATAGAATTAAACATTGAATCTATATAACCTATCAATCTCAAACTAGTGGTTTAACAGATGTAGTCAATCGTGCAATTAAAGTCATTTTGGAAAAGACTGTAAATCTTAAAAGGAAAGATTGGTTTATTGAATTGATTCTGCATTATGAGCCTATAAGACTGCTTACAAAAATCTGATAGGAATATCACCATATTGGCTCATATTTGGGAAGGCTTATGAATTACCAATTGAATTAGAGCATAAAGCTTTGAGCGATTAAGGAATTTAATTATAACATGAAAGATGCTGGCGAGAAATGATTATTTCAATTAAATGAGCTTGATGAAATTAGAAAAAAATTTTATGAAAATGCTAGAAATTATAAGGAAGAGATAAAAAATTGTCATGATCGAAAGAGTTTAAGAAATGTTTTTTAGCCTGGATATGAGGTTTTATTATACAATAGTCAATTGAAATTATTTCCCAGAAAAACTTAAGTCTAGGAGGTTGAACCATTTATTGGGTTGAAAGTTTATCCTTATTGTGCAGTCAATATTAAAGATCCAAAAACTGAATGAATAATTAAAGTAAACGGACATTGACTGAAACATTACATTTGTGGAAATAAGGCTTTTAATGAATGGATTCTGATGTTGGTTCAATTGGAGTAAAACATTAAATACGTCGGGCTGACAAGTTTAAACCAAGCAGTTTGCGGGAAGAAACTCATATGTATTTGTGTGGATTGATTTATGATTATTGTTGTAATGGATTATGTAATGTAGTAATAAGACCTACTAGATGTAAAAAGGTGCAAATATATTAATTTAATGATTAGAATAGGACTGGGATGTGAAAAATTTGAGTCACTGGAGACTGGGATGTCCTCATCCATCATCCTTCTACGCTCAAAAGGCGGGTAGTGAGGATTATCTGAAAACTCAACACTCTGATTACCGCACATATAGGTCACTAAGGAAGTGTTGAAGCTGGCTTCATAATCACCCTTCCTTCTCATGTAATGTTTTAGGTCATCCCAGTGTTCCTCATTATTTTGAAGCTGACATTGCATCAAAAACATATCTTATTGAAATTCTATTATTTGATTTGGAAATTCTTCTAAAGTCCAAGGAGATGGAGCAGTAGCACTAAAGGTAGAAGGTTTAGAGGTAAAACTAGATGAAATATCAGAGTTGTACCTCGAGATCTTCCATAAAGATCTACATTAGCCTTTACAATAGGCTTTAATTGCTTAAGTTGTTCTTTCAAGTCTCATATTTCACTCCGGATCCTTCACAGATAGTCAAGAGAAGGGAACAGAAACCAAACTCGTAGAAGCACTAGTTCTGCAGAGGTGTAAATAATTTTGAAAATTAGAGAGACAACATCAATGGGTTTCATCTTCAAAATTTTGTAGTTCAATATGGCTTTCTCATGAGTTGTGTAACTCAAATTGTTTGAGGGTAGTAGTCGAGAAAAAATAAAGTTGTGTCATGCCTTTGATCGGGCATTAAGGGTATAAGAAGAAAACCTTACCTTGTGTTCATTCCTGATCTTTTAAACTCCAAGCTCATCAGTAAGGTAAGCAATAATCTCATCTAGCTCAGACTCCAAAGGTTCAAACAAAAAATAGTAGCAGTCTAGAGAAGGAGGTAAACCATATAGCACTTTCATTGGCTCAGGAGTAAACTAAACTCCCCTTCCTCTGCAAAATATCTCATCCTATTGAGCTTCAAGTAGATTCTAATAAAATTCCCTCACAACCAAAATAACTGCTATGATAGTGAAGTAGTAGAAAACGTCCCAGTGTCGAGCAGCAATCAGATTTCCTACCATCGCAATAAACTTCCTTGGTAATAGAAAATCATCATATCAATCTTGAGCTTTGTAATTCATGAACTTGGTTGTCAAAATTTTCCTTTCCCTTTGCTCCCTTAGTTTTAGGAGCCATGTCTTAAATCTAGAAAAATTCAAAATAAATCCCAAATATTAGCTCTAAATGCTGCTACAAGTATTTTCCAAGCAAATGAAGCTTCGATCCATGGATTTTTCACTACAAATTGCTAAATGTCTCAATTTTTAGCCTCCACTCATTGTTGAAGAAATCTATAGTGAAACCACAAAATTTCTATGCCAAAATATAGATCTAACCTCAAAAAGATGAAATTTGATGTTTTTAGGCTATAAAACGTGAAGAATTTTGAGCTATGAGAAGCCTTAGAAGTCTCTTTCGTGAACTATAGGAAGAAGATAACTGTAGAAGGTGAAAAATGGTGATGGTCCAGTTTAAATCATGATTTTTACCTCAATCTGTTCAACCTATTTGGTGCCTAGGCCGCCTGCTTTGCAACTTGTTGGCGCTTAGGTGCCAATTTTACATTATTTGTTTTTTAAGTGTGGCAGAGCAAGCTTAAGGCCTATAAAACAAAATTTACCTTAATTTAACATCAATCCATTAATCAATTATCTTCCCAACATCTTCCCACTTTCATTTGCTCAGTCCTAACTTCAAACTTTTCATTCATTCCAACATTCTAACAAACCAGATTGTTTACAAAATTAACTCATTTTCATTAATAACAAATGAGTTTTAATGCAATGGACATATTAAAGCGTTACAACATATCAAACCAATAGTAATACAAATACTATATCTCGTAGTACTGAACACACCAACTTCTAAAGTCCACATTATTTGAAATCACAAACATTTAAGAAACATTATCATTCTAACGATCCCTAATTGTTGGCACCATTATCCTCCACATTTTTTATTGATAGAAAGTTGCAATCGTACATGTAATATAAAGGAGCACAAGGGAATTTTGAAACAGTTTTCTCATTGATCCACTTGTTATATGTGGTGTTAACTCTAGATAATTATATTTCTAATTTTATAATTGTTATAGTAGACTTAAGTAAAAGTTTTTAACAATAAATGGTAATTCTTAAATTAAGATATTTAGTATAAAAGTATATGAAAATGTTTTTACTATTCAAAGTAAGAAAATTTATATTTTTGACACACTAAAGATTTTAGAGTTACACTTTTAAAAAGAATTAGAGACTTTATGAAAAATCATTACTCCACTAATACAGATTTTTAAGTAAGAAAATGTGAGATGTTTTTAACTTTAGGAAGAGGATAGTGAAGTTTAAAATCATTAAAGGCTATCCAAATATAGTAATCTACACATGAACATAGAAAGAAAAGTAAGGAATTAAAAAGATCCTGATATAAAAAAAAGCAAAATTAAAAGAAAAAGAAGAGCAAAAATAAAAGCATGTGTGGAGAAGCTTGATGAGATGCATAATTAAAAATTGGATTCACTTGAATTATCTTAAAGGAGAAAACTTATTTACCCTTCTAAATTTATTTTTAAATTTTAAAAGTATTATTCTTTTTACTAATAGAGTTCTCATATAATTTTTTTTTTGAATATTTCTAAAATTCTTTAACCTGACAAATTACATGTATTTTTTAAATTAGTAGAAATGCAGCATTCCTAACTTGATGACTGAATATTCTTATATTTTAATTTTTACCTGAGTTATTGAAAATTTTTTTAAAAGTTTTTCTATCAAATTTATGTGACAAAATTATAAGGTTCTTTAAGTGAAACCTATGAACATAAGCTCTTATAATTGGTTTATATAATACAAGGGTTACTTGAGCACATAACATTTGAATTTGGGGGAATCGACACACCTCAAAGTTACCTATTTTCATATGTGTATTTCATGCTATTTTTTAAGGGTATTACACTTTAATGAAAATTATTGTATGTGTTTTTGATTTCAGATACAAGAAATGAAGTTTATGAGCAAAAGGTGCAAAACTGGAGGAAAAATTTGTCAAATGAAGCCAAACAAAAAAAAAAAAAAGGTAATGTAGCGCATAAGTGCCAGGTAGTCTGGATGGTTGGCGCCAAGGAGCAGTGGTTGGGCGCCTAGGTCCCAAAAATGGTTAGACCACGATACATGGAATTTGCACAAATTTCAAAAAGGTACCTTAAGTGACTATTTGTTATTTTTAGAGCTCTATATATACAAGACATTTCTATACGTCCAAGGGGAGAGTAAAAGAGAGAAAAGTTGTTTTGGGTAGGTGAGGCCACCATAGAGTGAGTTTCATGTTTGTAAGTTTTTGTAGAGTCTTTTGGAGTCATGTACAGTTAGGCAACTTCAAAATATTTCTTGGGGAAGAGTTTGAGATAAGTTTTTCTATTTGTGTTTAATATTTGTCTTGTAAACATGTCATATATATATATATAATGTTTTTTTTTTATTATCCTCATGTTTTCTGAGTAGTTTTCTTTTCTTTCTTCCTTGCAATAAGAAGTAATCATGTGTGGTATTAGAATAATTTGAAGGTTTCTTTTTATTCCAATAATTGTGATGGTATTTTCACTCGTTCCTCATTTACTTAACAAACTAGTTATTTGTGATGTTAAAATCTGTTAGGAAATATAATGACCAAGGAGGGCAATGATTTCACCAACTAGCGAGTGTCATACAAAACTTTAGATGGAGAGGATGCCACGTCCAAGCGGGAGTGAAACATGGAGATATGTTTTGATGGGCTTAGAATTAATGATTCTAGTGTGACGAGAAAGAATCTTTATTAATTTGGTATTAATTTAGAACCTGAGTCCCTATTAGGTCGTATAGAGAGAGCACAATCGGAAATATGGAAGTGAGAAGCTAGAATCTACTCAGCACTTTCATATAATCGAGAACTTAACATAATATTTGCCAATTTTCTTTATCTACTCGAAAGAACGTAAAGAATAGGTATGCTCCTATTTATCACAAAACCTCATTTTCATTATTAAGCATTTGATTCCTACATTGATTACAATCTCTTTACAAGGGGAAAGACTTTTAATTATAATCAAACTTCTTTACACATCTTTAATATAGAAACTTTACATTTAATTTTAGTTTTAATTTAGAAGTAGCAACCATAGTTACTCCCTCTTACAAACAGTTTGATATTATTTTCTTAGAAATTTAGTTTACAGTTTAAAAGGAAATATTTCTAAGTTAGCATAGTAATTCCTTTTTTCTTTGTTGGTTCCATACTGGGTTCTTAAAGAAAATACTATATTACTTGAAATAGTATGTATACTTCCGCAGTACCCCTAGTGTGTAAGTCATTAATCAATTTTATATCATATTTTTTCTTACACACTAGGCACTGATTATTAGTTGGGTCAATTTTTTGGTCATCTTTTGGAATATTGAAATCTGCATAACTGTGGGTGGGGTTAGCTTACCCTTGTAAAAAAAATATATTGTCATTTCCACATTAAAGTAGAGATAAACATTTAATTACACATATTGAACTCCATCTCTTATAGATAGGGGAAAAAATACTTCAGAGAAAGCTAATGAAGAATCCATTTTACTGTTCATATCCATTTGTTGCTCTCTCTCCCACTTTTTCTCTCTGGTCTCACGCTCTTTTCCTTGGGTATGATTCACAGACAAATCAGAGTTCAAAATATATATACATACATAAATACAAATGTATATAATTTATCTTTCACAATTCTCAAGCAAGCTTTAATTTACATGTAAACTGTCATAATAAAATGATTGCCTAAATATGCTAAGTTTCACAGACATCCAATTGAGATTTTGAAAATCTTATGTTATTATTCTCCAAAAAAAATTCTCAGCAGGCACAAATCTTGAAGCACATTGGAGTTAAAAGCCTCAAGAATCAAATTAGAAATTACCTATACTCCAATGCAAATGAAGTGTCTTGATAAGATTAGTTAGATAACATCAAACATAGCTTGATCTGAGCCCAAGTATGCATAGATCATGTGCTTAAAATATAGAAAGAGTATATGATGTATCTTTTTGGGAACTAGATAATCTCCAAATTTGACAAGTTTATGTCAAATGAGTGTCTCGACGACATAAATTACACAAGCCTAAAATTAGTTGATTTTGACACATTAAGACACTTAGATGCTCATAAAGTTACATCCAATCAAAAGAATCAACATGGACTGTCTGGTAAAGGGGTTAAGATTCATGCAGAAATTACAGAGACTCCACATCAATAAATTATAAATAGACCACATCTCTCTTTATTATGCGACACCTAAACCTAGAGGAGAATGTTAAAAGAGCTTCAATTTAATGAAGGTTCTAGAGCTCCACAACCAGATCACCGCTGCCTAGCCCTCACAACTGCCCAACCAAATAATCTTTGACAAAAGGACCACTCTCATTTGGCTACCACCGTCAAACTACTGCCACGTGACCACCACCATCATCTCCACTAGGACATGCCATCTGGCCTTTGTTGTCACCGAACCATAATTGTGCGAACACCTTCGTCACCACCATTAGACCATAACCATCCTAAAACTACCGCAATACCAAAACGCTATTTCCTTACAACCATGATCACCACCACATGACCATAAATGTTTGGTCGTTGCAACGAGCCCTATGATACACCAGAATAATATATTTTAAGCATACATTTTATGTTTATTTTTGGTGATATTACAATTTAAATAAGTTTATTTTCATATTTATGTTGTAGGTATATCAATTTTGGGCATTTGTAGCAAAAGTAGCAAAAAGGAAGAAATTTAAAGCCAAAACAGCAAAGTTTGGAATGCTAGCGCATGATCTGACAGATTGACGCCAGATGCACCAGATCGACGCCTAATGCGCCAAAGCCTAGAACAGCGTGGGCTTCAACAAACTAGGGCATGTTGTGCCAAATTGGCATCAAATGTGCCATTTGACAGAGAGTTGGCCCATGATACGCTAGAATTAGGTTTCAGATGTGCCAGGGACGATTTTTTGCTGATTAAGGCGATTCATGACAAATTTTACCCATTTTTTTAAAGGGAAACTTGTTCTAAACACCCTTTGTAGTGATTCAATGCATCTAGAAACTTTGGAAGGTTCTTTTATGAAGGGATATGTCTCTTGGATCAATGGATATGTCTTTTGAATTCAAAAGAGTTGACTTTGGATAGAATTTAAGAAGGAACTTTTAATTCTTTTTTGAGGGAAGTCTAGGGCTTGAAGAAGAGGAAGAGAGGTGGAAGGCTAGAAGAGTTTTGGTGAGTGGTGTGTGGTGAGGAAGAGATTTAAAGAGAGAGAGAGAGAGAAACTTAAGGGCTTGGAGATTTTCTTCAAGGATTGTAAGAGGGGAGGGAAGGTGAGAGATTTCTACTTCATTACAATTATAAGAGAGAATTGAGAGTTCTTGTAAAGAGAGAAATGCTTGGAGAGAACTTCTAAGAATTTTCTTGGGAATGATTATGAGATAAGTTGTTCTTTTGTTTTGTAAACTTGTTTTTATATATGAAATCCATGTTTTGTCGTATCCTTCTCATTAATTCTAAGTATTCTTCTTTACCCTTTTCTCTACTTTGAATATGGTTTTGTGAAGAATTGATTTTGTTCTATATGATTTTAAATGTAATTAATTTTTGATGATTTGAACATTGCTCTTCATTTACTTTTTGATCTAGCCAATTAAAATGTTAAAATGTGTTGGGAAACATATGTTTCGAAAGGACTATGATTTCTACAACATAGGAAGAATGACATTTGATTTTATGGGAGACTATTTCATCCATGGATTTTGGTGCAAATAAATAGATAAATATACTTTATTGGATGCAGAATTGGAGATTTTAAGGTGAGAGATTAAAATTCCCAATTTGGTCCAATTGATTGGAAACTGATGCGAGATTGTTAGCCCTTACAGGAGGGAGTAGTGAGAGCTATGGATTGGCAGCCAGTATCCTCCCAGTCTAACCACAGAATTAGGGACCAAACTTTGAATTAGTCAATTTTCTTTATGCACTCAAAAGAGGGTATAGAATAGGATTGCTCCTATTTTGCACAAAATAATTTTTATCTATGTTTTCAAATAATTTTAAGTTCTTCACAAACCATATACTCAATGTAAAGGGGAAGGATGCTTTCTTAAATTTCTACTTTTTGTCACAACATCTTAGTTTTAATTTTTGTAAATTTACTTTTGAAAGTTTAAAATTTAGTTTAGCTAATATTGTCTTTCAACTGCATTTTAATTAGGACTTTGTGGGAGGCAACTCATAATTAACATTGTTTACTATACTTTTTGAGTTTTTGTTCAGAATATCTTATATATATTTATATTTGTGTTTTCATAGAGTGTGTGTATTTAAGAAAAAAATTTAAAAAACATCTTTGTTTACCTAATTTTATGGAAGAATTGAGAATTTTTTATCAAAATCAAAAATGCAAATTTTTGGAATTGGTGCATGATGCGCCACATTGACACATGAAGCGCCAAATTTTAGAGAGTTGATGCATTATGCGCTGCGGTGACAAAAATGACTTAAAATGTTTCAAAAAGTAGTTTTTTAGCAATTTTTGGTGGGTTCTTCTCTTTAAAACTACAAAAAACAGATTCCAAAGTTCATTTTAAGGGGGAAAACAAAAGAGGAGTGATTAAATTTCAATTTCAATGGCGTCCCACTCTAAAAATTCTACTAGATTTGGAATTTTCAACCAAAGAAAGTTCATCAGTTTCTATGCACAAAAATTGCATGATCGTGTTCTAGTAAAGAAGAGGCTAATCGAAGAAAGGGGGTTTGCGAATGAAGGATTTAATACACTGAGTACTTGAGTTGAAAAGAATATTGCACAAAGATGTTGGGAAGTGCTTTATTACACTACTATCGCTGCAGTTGTCCCTGTTGTGAAAGATTTTTACTCAAATCTACATGGAATCAACCAAGAATTTGTCTATGTGCAAGGCAGCAATTCACTCCTGCAAGAATAAATGAGATTTTTATGATTGAAAATGTGTCTAACTGCCATTACAAAAATTTTACCCCTACGAGAGATAATATGAATGAACTATTTGGGTATTTTAATGATGAAGATGCAAATTATGAGGCGAGAGAGATGGGATTGTAAGTTTTTCATAGTCATTGTTAAATCATGTTTCTAAGACATGACACTTCTTTATTACATCAAAATTATAGCCTACTATGAAAATAAGTAAGGTAAATAAAGAGAGTGCTATTTTAAATTACTGTATTCAAATCAAAAAACCTATTGATATTGGAGCAATCATTGTAAAATTGATTTTGGGTTTGATTGTTAATGGGTATCCAACCAGACTTGGACATTCATTCATTATTTTCCTACTATGCAGCCAATTGCAAGTACCTTATGAGAATTGGGAAAAAGGTGTTCTTCCTTAGAAGCCGGTGGATCCAGAAGCCTATTACAATGTATTGGAATGGGAGATGAAAATGATATGAATGTACTGATGGACCAGGGATCCCAGAATTCATCACATATTTAGCCTTACTTCAGTTTTAGTATAGTTTTATAAAGGGCCAAGAAGTTAGAAAAAGAGGTGCAGAATCTTATACGTACAATGGGGAATATTTATGAAATGTTGGATCACTTGGATTGGAGACTTAAAGAACATTTTGAGCATACTGGTCATATTGAAGATGGCTTTGACGTATGTTCAAGAAACATTCTTGGATTGAGGAGGATTTGATTGATGAGTTTCCTTGTCGACTCATCTACAACTTGTATGTGTACTACAAATCTAGGGAGATATCCAGGAGGGCGAGAATGAAGAAGATGTTTAAACTTAATCTATGCACGAAACGTTTTATTTAGTACTGTTTGCTTCAGTAGTTTGACGTGTTGGATTGCATTTACTTTTGTTGTTGAACTTTATTGATGTTAGTGTTTTGAATTTTTATGTTTAGATTTAAGTGTTAAGATATTTTGGTTAGCTTTAAACACTAAAATAGATGTTTGTTGGCTTGATAAATGTTAGTTTTTAATAGAAATGATTTTATATAAAAAAGTTAATTTTGTGTTTTTTGTGAAAGATGGATGTTAGATTAATGTTTAACTATTCATATAAAGGTTCATTTGAGTTAATTAGAGGTAGACGTAGAGTAGTATGGAGCATATTTTCACAGAAAATGAAATCTGGAAAAATTAAGGCATTGGCGCATGATGTGCCAATTTACAGAGAACCAGCGCATAATGCGCAAGATTTGGCGCATGATGCCCCAAATTCCCAAAAATGTCAGATTACCTAAAAAACCAAAAAAATCGCACAATAAACTCCATTTTTACTACTTGGGTCGTCTCCTACCTCTAAACCTTGACATAGGGCTTCACATTGAGTGTGATCGAAAAGATTTCGGAGGCTAAAAAACATAGATTTCATCTTCTCTTGGTAAGAGCTTCCCTTTAACTTAGAAATTTTTTATTTTCACCATGGATTTTCCTACATTATGGAAATCCAAAAATTTGGATTTTTGATGAAAATACTTGAAGAAAACTCATGGTGAAAAGTTTCATACCAAATAATCTTACTTGGGGAGTTATATTTTTTATTTTGTAATTTATTTGGAATTTATTTGAATTTTGGTAGAATTTCAAATGGCTCCACAAGTAAAGAGAGGAAGAACATATGAGTTTGATGCACATAGTTTTGTTAATTTAAAGGCCCAACACAGTTATAACAATTACATCAAATCGAGACGATTAGTTTAGGAACGAGCATTTGCTAACCCGGGTGGAGAGATTGAGAGATTGATTGTGGCCAAAAATTGCAAGCAGTTTTGATACTTCACTGCAGTAGTGATTGTACCAATGATACATGAGTTTTATGCCAACTTGAGATTCACTGATGATAATCACATTCTAGTGAGAGGCAAGCAAGTTGAATTTACTGCTGAAAGGATCAATACTTTCTATGGGCTAAGGAATGTATTTCATGATAAATATGATGTATTCATGATGACTAATTTATTTCTGGATGAAGTGATTGCCTTCCTGGTTGATGGGAAAAGAGAATGGAGGATTAAAAATAATAAGATAGTTAACTTCTCTACTACCTTGTTGACTAGTCAGTCAAAGGTATGACACCACTTCATTTCTACTAGATTAATCCCAAAAAATCATCTTTCCGATGTAACAATGGATAGATCTGTGTTGAACTAATGCATTCAGAACATGAAAGCAATAAGTGTTGGTGCTTTTATAGTTCATCATGCATGGAGCATAGCTAAGAGCTTTACAGCTAGTGGTTTGGGTTACCCTGCCCTAATTTTCGCTCTTTGTGAACAATCATGAGTAGAATCCCATAGAAATGAAGAAAAATTACAACCATAAAATCCAATTAGGAGGCATATGATTCATATTGTTGAATCATTTGTTGAATCTAAGGTGGAAGAAGCGATAGACCCTCTACATCAGCTGCAGGGGCATCTACTTCTCTCCCCGCAAGATTAGAAATCATTATGGACTTACTCATGATTCAACAATTGAATATAGTAAATATACAAAATCCGATTGGAGAGTTTGGAGCAAGAAATGCTTTGTAATGATGAGTATCAGCAGAGGAAAGTTCAACATGATAGAGCTTTTGAGGATGCTATGGTGAGGTATCTTAGGGGTGAACACAGTGTGGAATTCTCTACTTACCCCAGCTTTACTCCATATGCTCTTATTCATGATTAAGAAGAAAAGAAGAAGAAGAGGAAGAAGATAATGAGAAAGGTGATGAAGATTGATACTTTCTAGAATTTGATTTGTTTAGTTGTTTTTTTATAAATACTAAATAATTTTTAAATATAGTGTGGAATTTACTTTTTCTTCACCAAAAAAATTTTATAATAAAAATTTTTTAAACTATTGAAAACTTAAGTTGAGGGAAGAAAAAATTCTTTTAAAAACAAGTAAATTAAATTTTATTTGTCCTTAAGTAGCAATATTTTAATATTAATTCTACATGACATGGGATATTAAGATTAAACATTAAATGACTATACTAAAGTTTATGAATAATATGGTAAATTTAGGTAATAGGATTTAATAATGAAGGTCAATTATAATGTTGATATTTGGTATGATAAGATAAGACTAAGAATTTTAGAGATTCATGTAAAAAGAAAAGAATGAGACTTTATAAAAATCATACGTTAATATGAATTTATAAAGTGAAGAGAGGTAAAGGAGTTTTGACTTCGAGAAGAGGACACTGAAGTTCAAAATTATTAAAGGCTATCCAGATACAGTAATCCTCACTTGAAAAAAAAAAGGAAAAGAAAGGATTGAAAAGATCCTAAAAGAAAAATAAATAAATAAATAAAAATAAGTGAGGAGAAGCTTGAGGAGATGCCTAATAGAAAATTGACTTCACTTAAATTAACTTGAAGAAAAAGCTTTATTAAATTTTATAAACTTATATTGGATTATTAGTAGCATTATTAATAAAGTTTCCTTAAAGTTCTTCTTCATTTGAAGATTCTAAGTGACCTTTATATGACAAATTGCAATTCTTCTTGAAATAAATAGAGATTCGGAAATCTTAAAATTGAATACTAAGTATTCTTAGACTTAGAATTTGTATCTAAGTTATTAAAGGTTTTTCTTAAATTTTACTATTTTATTTATTGAACTAAAGTGTGGAAGTTATAAGTTAATCTCTTTCCTAAGTCATATGCTTTTATATAATAAAAGTGTCACTTGAGGACAAGTAAGATTTAAGTTTAGGGGATTTTGATACACCAAAATAATATGATGTTTTAAGTATATATTTTAGTTTTATTTTTATTGATATTTCACTTTAAATAAGGCCATTTTCATTCTTTTTGTTCCAAGTACATTAATTTTAGGCATCTAGAGCAAATGTACCAAAAATGACAAAATTTGGAGCCAAACCAGCGAAGTTTGAACTTCTAGCGCATGATGTGTCAAATTGGTGCTAGATGCGTCATTTGACAGAGAGTTGAAGCATGATGCACCAGATTTGGCGAAAGATGCGCCAAGGATGACTTTTTTCAGATTAAGGCAGTTCGGGATGAATTTTGCGTGAATTTTCAAAGGGAAACTTGTTCTAAACACCAATAAATCTAGACACATTGGAAGGTTCTTTTATGATGGGATATGTCTCTTGATTCAATGGACATGTCTTTTGAATTTAAAAGAGTTGACTTTTGGATAGAATTTAGGAGGAAATTTTGAATTCTTTTTTGAGGGAAGTCTGGGGCTTGAAGAAGAAGAAGAGAGGCGAGAAGCAAGATGAGTTCTGGCGAGTGGTGTGTGGTGTGAAGGAGTGTTAGAGAGATAGAGGGAGAGAAAGTTATGGGCTTGGAGATTTTCTTCAAGGATTGTAAGAGGAGAGTGTCGATACGATTTTATTCAAAGAGTTGTCGGTTGGAAGTTGTTAGTCGCAGAAATTGGAATCCCGTTGCCCGCTTCGGAAAGCCATTTAATATATATATATATATATATATATATATAAAGAATGACATTTTTGGGGGCAATTTATGGTGTTGAGGTTGGCGTCGCTCCTTTCAGCTGGTGAGATCTCTCCAACACCCTTCTGCATTACCTCTTCTTATTTTACCCTCCTTGCCTTTCGATTTCAGTGTTTCTATGGTTTTTGGACTTTTATCCCTTCTTGTTCTTTGGATTTTTGGTGATCTGAGATATTACGACTAGGTTTTGGTTTGCTATATTTATTGCCTTTTTTGTTTCATTTTGTCTTATTTGTTTCTATTGAGATTTATTGATTTGGTTTGTTAAGTTAAGCTCTGTTTTTGTTTCATCCTTTGCATTGTTTGGAGCAAACTTTGGGCCTTTATGGAAACTTCCTTTGTTGAAGCCCTTGCGAACGATTTTTGCTCTAAGATAGCAGATATTGGGCTTTTTCCCCACTCCTTTCATGTTATTTTGAACTGTAACACTGATTTTGATTATATTCAAAAAATAGGGGGAAAAATGGTAAATTTGCAATTTATGTTACTGAGGACGAATCTAATACTTTAGCTTCTTCGGTAAAGCAAGTTCTAATTGGCAAATTTGTTCTCAGACTACCAAAGCATGACTTAATTCAATAGGATTTTGACTCTATGAAATTAATGGGATTTTATGAATTTGGTGTGTTGGATGGGAGGCATATCCTCATTCAACTATCCAATGACGAGGGTTACACTAGAATGTTTTGTCTTCATTTTGTCAAGATTGATGGTAAAGCTATGAAAATATTAAAGTGGTCAATTGATTTTGATCCCAAATCGGAAATGCCTATTATTCTGATTTGGTTGCATTTTTCTGGTCTCAAATTTCACATGTTTAATCATGAAATGCTTTTCTCTCTTGCCGCGGCTTATGGCAAGCCTTTAAAATTGGATGGCCCCACTTTCTTATTGAGCAGACCTTTGGAAGTTATGGTTCTGGTTAAGCGTGATAATATTTTACCATTTTACGATGAGATTTGGATAAGGTCCAAACATAGAGGCTATTGGCAGAAAGTTGAATTGGAAAATCACTCACCATATAGTACTCATTGTAGTATATTTGGACATATCCCTTCTCAATGTTTTCGTCTACATCCACATTTGAAAATTAGGCCCACCCGTCCTCCCCCACCACACCATCTTCTCCATGAGATTGAAATGGAGAATATTATCCCCTCTTCCTTCTGTATTGATGATATTAATTCTAAGGAAGGTTCTGTTGTGGGAATTGAGATTTCTGATATTGTTGATATATGTGAGCCTTTGCATAATTCTCCTCATGGTACTAATGCTGATCACTTTGAGCAAAATCTTTTACAGGTTTCTACCCCTCATGTTACTATTGCTGATAAACAAAGACAAAATTGTTTACAAATTTTCCCTTCCACCAACGATTGTATATTGATTACAAACATTGAGAAAGAGTCAGATATTACTGATAAAACCAAAGAATCATGATAGGTGAAATGGTGATTATTAAAATTTTGATTTAAGTGATATGTATTCTTATTGAAATAACACATCATCGTCAAACTTGGGCTCAAAATAAGTAAATTATAATCTTTTCTATCTTAATCCCATCACTTAAGAATCATTTGATCTTAATTGACTTCCAAGTCATTAAGATTAGGAGAATTATGATCTTGTTGATGTTGTGCAAAGGTGGTGAGTGAGTTTCTACCTTTTGGTCCCATTGTATTTCAATCATCCAAACATGTTCATTAAGATCAAAATTTTCCCATTTTTTTCCCTTGGTTAATCCTAGATTTTGATTAAGGACCAAAACCAAAAAATGACTATTTTGCCCCTGGGGTACTTTACCTCATAACTCAATAAACAAAACTCAAATGACTTAAGCATTCAAAGTGGCATATCCATGAATTAAGTGAAACATCTGAGGAAAATAATGTGGTTTTTTTCCTTTTTCAATTTCAATAATTATTTTAATTCTGGAAATAGGAATTTCAAAGTTGATTTATTTAACTACCAAAAAGAAATTTTTGTTTATGAGAAAATTACCAGAGGTTCCCTTAGGTAAGAGAAGTACTTAGGCAAAATTTCATATCTTTTTGATTTAAATTATTATTATTATTATTTAATTTTGGATCAAATTCAAAGATTTAATTAAATAGAAAATAGTGTTTTAATTATCAAAATTATTTTATATTTTTTTAGACTTCTCTGAGTTCATAAAACTCATAGAATCACTTTTTGTATTTTTATGATTTTTCATTTCATTATTATAGCTATTTTAATGAGAAAATAAGGAAAATTTATTTTTAAGATTTTCAAATTTATTTCTAACTTAGAAAAATTAGGAAAAATATCTAAATGAATTCTAAGTGATCAAGGAAAATTTGCACACATTTTAAACCATTTTTTTTTATTTTTTGAAAATTTTGATTATTTTAATTATTTTCAATTCAAAATACACTTTAAAATTGACATATCTTCACAAAAAAAAGAATTTATTTTTATTAAATGTCCCTGATCACAAGGAACTCAAAAAATAAATTTTCATGATTTTTCTAAGCTTATTTAATTTATTATAATTATTTTTTTACAAGAATACAACGTTTCTTTAAAAATAAATTTTAGTGCTTAAACTAAGCCAAATAATTTTTAAATTTTTTTCATTAAGTAAACAAGATTTTTATGCACAATGTGAAATTGATTTTGTCAATTTTTCAGAAGTATATAATTTAGATAAATTAACACAAGACCTATACACTTAAGTAAATATAGAAATTTAAGAAAATATTCAAGCCATTATGATATTCTTTTTCTAAGCTTCTCTGACCATATGAAACCTACTAAAATAATTCTCATAATTTTTCAAGTGATATTTTAATTCATATAATTAAAATAAGGGAAAATGGTCTCCTTAGCATGAAAAATAAAGTTAGAAGCATAGATATGCTCTCTAACCTAGGAAAAATTATAGGACATAGTCTCTACCATGAGGAACAAACCTTTAAAATTTAAAGCCATGATGAACAATGTTTGATCATAATGAATTAAAATACTTCAGAGGGTATTTAATTTATTAAAAATCAGGGAATAAGAAAATAAATTTTATTTTTAGTCCACATATTCTCCTCTTTTCACTGAGCAAGTGAGTATTTATTTTTATTTTTATGATTTTTCTAGAGAAAGATATCGATTTTTGAAGTTCAGGTATTTAAAAAATTTTAAAAATCCATATTTTTCCACTTATCCACGCAGCTCTGAACTCACACGCGGTGCACTCCAATTCATTGTGCTTTCCACTTAGGCATGCCATGCGGCCTGCGATTGAAGCACCAATAGTCTGTCCGGCTCGATTTCCTCCATTGATTGGATACACGCGTGATCGAATGGCTCCCCGTTATTGTCTCCATGTGACCTAACTCATAAGCTTTTCACACTAAAACCTTAAGATCTCCTCCTAGACTTAACCAAATCACATGAGGTTTGTTTCTAAACCTTTATCTACTCAAGATAAACACATATATACAATTAATCAAGTATGAAATGAAGCCATTACAAATGGAGAATTAAAAGAAGCTCGGGCTAGGGTTAGAGCTCAATACCTTTGTCTGAGAGGGAAAGCCTCAATCAAATGGTTGTGGTAGCTTTTATTGGATCCAATGAACCTCCAGATAAAGTCTCAAGCCGTGGTGAATTTTTTAAGTATGATTCTAATCAAACTCGATTTCAGGTGTTGGTCTACAGCTAGGTTTGAGGCTGTTTGAGAGATGGATTTTATGAGGGATCAACTCCTTTCAGTGTGGAGATGGTGTGTGTATAATTAATTGAATTTTGGTTCACTATGGAGCTGTGGAGGAATGTGTCCTGGTTTTGGCCTGATTTTGAGCTCAAAATTGAACTCTCACAGAGGGAACCAGAGGGGTAAGATGGTTGGCTCGAGCTTAGGGATGCTTGGAGTGTCTCTGATGAGATTTTGGTAGATTTTCCCCAAGGATTTGGAATTCATCGCCTTTGGCCATGGAGGGGGCTGATTAAATAGAGGAGCTTGGGCTGGCCACCAGGGCCAATTGATGGGTGAAAAGAGCTACATAGTTGGAGGGCTGAGGAGCTCTGAGAGCAATTAGCATAAGTTGGCCTCTATGGTTGAAATCAAATTTTATTTAGGAGTGTTAGCTCATGTTTTTGGCATTTTTCGGTGAGTAGGGTGGCTGGCCAGAATGGTGGAGGTGGTCAGGTGGTTAGGTGAGCCAGTGGGAGGTTTAATTATGGTTTACCCCTAATGTTATGATGATGGTGGGGAAATTTAGGTTTACCCCTAATTAGAGGACCCTTGGTCCATAGCTCACTAATTTTTTTTAAGGTGGTTTATCCTGGTCAATAAAGTACGCTTAGTGGTTGTGGTAACATCAATTTTGTGAATTTTGCACAGCTAAGTCAATTTTAGTGAGAGGGTTCAATTTGGGTCAAAATGGCTAGAAGTAGGGTTTGGGTTAGGCTATCCATGACATTGAGCTCAATTTATTGATAAATAATATGTAGATGATTGTCACAAGAGATTTGGAAAAGATTTGGAGTGATTTTGAATTGATTTGGAGGTTCAATTTGATGGGTTTTGGTCATTTAGTCAATTTGGGGGTGTTTGATTCGACTTGGGTTTAATTTGGGATAGGTCCAAATTGATGGTTTAAAATGGTATATAGTAGTTTTATAAAGAGTTTTAAACATAAATTGTCTGCCAACTTTGGGGTTAGGGCATTTGATTTGGTGGAATTTGGAGTCATAGCCAATTTGGGTCAAATTTAGGGATTTTGATTTTGGGTTGAAATTGAGTGAAATTTAAACTTCAACAAGGCTAATTTAAGGTCCAATTTGATGTGTAGGATTTTTAGGAAAAGTTTGGGGTTGAAATTGGTGCAATTGAGTGGATCATTTGGTTCAATTAGGTGAGATTAAGTCATAGGGTCAAAATTGGGGGTTTAATTTGGATCAAAATTTAGCACAAAGTATGGATATATTGGGCTTGGATTTGGTTTTAATTGAGCAAATGAAAGATTAATTCGAGTCTAGAATTGAAATTTGGGAGTGTTGGGGGAGAAATTGATGAGTTTGTGAGGTGAACTTGGAGAAATTTGGCATTTAAAGACAATTTGGAGCTTTTTTGGTCAAAATGGTCAAATTGATCAAATTAAGTTCAATTAAAGGGTTCAAATTGGTTTTAGGGACATTTAAAATGATTTTTGATGGTTTTAGGAAAGTTTGGGCTACCAAGGGTATTTTTGTAATTTTGGCAAATTTGAGGGTATTTTGGAAATTTTGGAATTTTTGGGATGTTTCGGCAATTAGGGTAGTTTCAAATGGATTGAGATGAATTTTGAATAAGTTTTGGTATTTTGGATGAATTTGAGAATTTTGGTCAAATTTAAGGTTTCAACGACATTTAAGTAATTTGGGTGGATTTGAGGTTAAAAGGCCAAGTTGGATATTTTGGTAGAATTAGGGTGCCAACCACCTTATATGAGCTATGGACTAATGAAATCTCCATTTGGGTCCTCTATGTGCTGGTCTTAGAATAAGACTTCTGAGATCAGAATAGCATTCAAAGAAATGTTTTAACATAAAGTGGTAGCTCGAACATTGAAAAGATTAGTTGACAACAGTCAATAGATGGTGCTAGAATTACTATACAATAGGAGTCTTTCTATGCAAGTCACTCGAACACCTTGATTTATGAGTGGGTAGGTGGGTTAGGTGCACCTCTCTACAGTGGGAACTCATGAGGCTACTCCCCCCTTAATGAAGTAGTGGGGCCCCCTTCCCGCCCACGTATGCGCCAATATAAAAGACCCAAAAGATTAAGGGATCAAAGTCAACAAATCTGGGTTTTAGGGTTGTGAGTGAAAGTGGGTGAAAGTTAGTGCAAATGAGTTAACTAGCTCTAGACCAACACCGAGGGTCAACCTTAAGGCCAAGTAATCCTATGAGGACTCTCCTTGAGCGTCCTCTATAATGGCCCCACCTTCTAAGTGCTAGAGGTTAGGACCAGTATATGGAATTTCAAGTTGAGCAAAGAGAGTATAGAGTTTCTAAAGGTGACAGTTCCTTTTCTAGTTTTCTAGAAATAGTAAATAGGAAAATTCTATGGCTAGACCCTAGGCTACTAATGAGGGAAAACTAAACCTCAACCAAAAGGGAGGTCAAATGAGAGGGAATGTGAGAGATTTCTTCTTCATTACACTTATAAGAGGGAATTAAAAGTACTTGTAAAGAGATAATGTCTTAGAGAGAACTTCTAGGAGTTTGCTTGGGAGGGCTGTGAGATAGGTTGTGTCTTTTTTTTTTTTTTTGTAAACTTGTTTTTATATATGAAATCTGTGTTTTGTCGTATCTTTCTCATAAACTCTGAGTAGTCTTCTTTATCATTCCCCCTACTTTGAAATATGGTTTTGTGATGATTAATTTTTTTTATATGGTTAAAAATGTCATTAATTTGTGATGATCTGAACTCCAATCTTCGTTTACTTTTTGATCTGGCAAATTGAAATGTTAAAATGTATTTGTAAACATATGTCCCAAAAGGGCTATGATTTCTACAACATAAGGAGAATGACATTTAATTTCATGGGAGAGAATTTCATCTATGAAATTGGGTACAAAAGAATAAGGAAATATACTTTGGTGGATGCAGAATTGGAGATTTTAAAGTGACTGAATAAAATCCCCAATTTGGTCCAGTTGATTGGAAACTGATGCGAGATTATTAGCCTTTATAGAAGGGAGTAGTGGGAGCTTTGGAGTGGCAACCAATATCCTCCCAACCTAACCGCAGATTAGGGACCAAACTCTAGATTAATCAATGTTCTTTATGCACTCGGAAGATAGCAAAGAANAAGTCCTATGGCTAGACCTAGGCTACTAAAGAAATTTCTAGACCTCAACCAAAAGTGAGGTCAACAGAGGGTTACCTTAACTAGAAGTATTTTGATGAGTATTCCTCTTTATACTCTATAGGTTTTAAATCTTAAAAAGAGTACCCAAAACATTATAGAGAAGTTATTTAATAGCTTTATCAGGTCGGGCACTAATACCAGAAAACATTGGGCCACCTTTGATAAAATTTCTAAGCCTTTTACTATAGGGGGTCTGGGTATTAAGAATTTGAAGCAAATCTCTGACATTAATATGTGCAAGCTTTGGTTCAAATTTTGTGTCAATACCTCCTTATGGGCTCGTTTCATGCATCATAAGTATTGTGCTAGCATAAATCCGACTATTGTTAATTGGAAGGTGGGAGACTCTAAAATTTGAAATGCCATCACTAATGCCCGCTCTGTTGCTGCTAAGTTTATTTTTTAGGATATTGGTGACGGTAAGATTTCCTTCTGGCACAATCAATGGAGTCAAGGAGATTCCAATTTTTCTTCTCATATGCTTAATATTCACATGAAACTCTCAGACTGTTGGTCGGATGGTCATTGACATATTGATAAATTAAAGGACATCATCAATGATAACTACATTTAAATTTTGAAAATTCCTATTAGTAGGAGATTGAATGACACGCCCATTTGGAAAATTACTACTGCTACATCTCCTACTAAATTTTCTTACTTTAGCACATATAACTTTAGCACTTGACATTGGGACAAACACATTTGGAATGTTATTTTTACCCATTCTATCTCTTTTTTTCTGTGAAAATTTTTAAATAAATTGCTTTCTCTTGATGATATTCTTAAACTTAAAGGGCTTAAGATTGCTTCTTAGTATTACATTTGTAAGAAAGATGATGAATCCGAGAGGCACCTTTTCTTTCAATGCGCTTATGCTAAAGAAGTTTGGTCTTTATTAGAACAACAATTTCATTTAATTTGGCCGCAAATCACTTATATAATATATTACTTAAATACATGGAAAGTTGGGGCCTTGGTTGATAAAAAACTATTTTTCTTTTCTTTGGTGGTGATTTGGTTTATTTGGATGACAAGAAATAGTTTTAAACACCTGCATTCGAATCTGTCATCTGCTAATACATTTTCTTATATCTTACCTATTACTATCGCCTGAATCATATATTTGGTTTGGATATATCTTGCTCTCAACCTCAGGTGCGTAGGATGGCCACTTTGATTAAGAGGAAACCACCCCCCCCGGTTGGATGAAGATTAATATTGATGGTAGTTGGACTTCCACGGCTGCAGGTGCGGGTGGAGCTTTCAGAAATCACTTGGGTCATTGAATTTGCTTTTTTGCCTCCCCTATTAATGATTCGTCGGCTTTAGTGGCTGAAAGATGGGCTTTTTTCCTATCTCTGCTTGTTGCTCTAGCTTGTCAGTTCTCTAATATCATTATTGAGATGGACTCTTTATCACTTTTTAAGAATTTTGGTTCCCTTACTTTAACCAACTGGAATGTGCTCTATATTTGGAATGAAATTAAGGAAGTTATTGAAAAATATAATTTTAGTGTCCACATGTCTTTTACTTTACGTGAAGGGAATTCCCTGGCCGATTGGCTCGCTAAACCTACTAAGGGTAATACTAATCCCTTGGTGGGTGTTACTCCTATGCATCACTTAAAACGCCTTTTATTGAGTGACTCCCTTGATTCACCTTACATTCGAATTTGATTTCTATTTTTGTTCTGTGACCTACTGAGCTTTTCCATTTTGGATAGTTCACCTCTTCCAGCACTTTCGGTTTTACTATATGATTTCGCTACCTGCTGCCTTGCAGTAAATCGGTTATGCTTAGTAACTCTGAAATCTTTCCTTATTTACAGTGGGTTTGTTGAATATCTAAAATTTAATTGCTAATGTGCGTTACTTTACTTTGTTATATATTCTTTCCTTTATGAGGTAGGGAGGAATTTTGGATCAACTTTGATTGCCATCTACTTTGTAATTCTTATAAGGAGGATTTTCAGTTTTTGTTTTCATGGAGCTACTACACCCTTCAAGTTTAGGAGCTGCTCCTCCCTATAACTTACCTTGGGTCACTTTACCACCTCTTTGACAATTTTTTTTCTTGTCCTTTTTGAATAACTGTTTCTGCAGGGTTTTATTGCTTCAGCGATTTACATGAATTTTGTGTGGGGAGTTTAATGGAGCCCCTCGACCAGAAGCTTTGATCCTTTCAGCCACTCTAATTGTTTTAACACCGGTTTGGTTAGATGGAGTTGCTCGATGGATTTTCAATTTGCATCATTTGTTTTCTTAGTTTGGGTTTGATGTAATCCTTTTGTTACTTGCTTATTTTCTTTGCTTTCTTCTTTTTTGTGTTACATTGTACTTAAGATATTGGAACCCCTAGGTTTAATTTTTGTTTTTTGGTCTTTTAGGTGGGGATCCTCTATCCAACCTTTCATATTGTAACCTTTTTGAGTATTAACGCGTAAGGAGCCACGAGTAACTCTTATATATATATATATATATATATAAGTTTGAAAAAATATGAAATCAAACTGATCCCATGTCTTTCATTGTTCAAATAAAGAAGCACTACACTTCAAGCCGTGTATATATCCTGAAAGATTAATACAAGACTTGAGGGTGAGGCTGGATCAAAAAAACTAAGAAATGTATGACATTCGTTTGGTCTGCAAAAACTATTTTATTTATAAGTCGATAAGTTTCTTTATTTAATACAGAGAATAAAATAGGGTTTATATTAAGCTGGGTTTGGAAAAGCTTCTTACAAGGGCAAGCCCTTATAGCTAATTACATCTTAGATAACTAAAGTCACGTAAGAAAACTCTTGATAAAAATCAGGAAATATTATTTTCAAATAGGTCAAAAGGATAACACTTTTCAACGAGATCGAGCAAATAGGTGTGAAAGGAGAATGACTCAAATTTGGAACATTTATTATAGAATCCAAAGGAGGAAAAACTGAGGGATGTCACAGATCTGACGATGAACCTCGGTGAATTCCTAATCTAACCTATGGTTTGGCTTTAGTTTTAGAGAGAAATATTTAAATTTTTCATCCTGTCAATTTTATTAATTAGGGTTTACACTTGCGTGATACAATCACACAAATATCCTGGAAGATTGATGAATTAAGTCGTGACGAACACAACCTCGGAATCTTAAGATGAGTTAGGGCTTAAATTGTATAGCAGGGCTATACAGAAGCCTAAAGAAAAGTTGAGGATTTATGTTGCATTAACAAACCACCTCAAAGTCCTATGGCTTCGTTATTTAATTTTAAAGAAAGAGTAGTTTAGCTGATGTGAACATGTTCTGTTGTTGAAGATGGTCGTGCTGCCCACAATGCTAGCTTTACGCTCTTCGTCGCGACAAGTTTAGCTTTTTTAATGTTCCAAGTTATAATTTCAAATCAGATGTCCTTAAGGGTCATGGTTATTTAAATATTATGGGGAATATTAAAATTGATTAGAGTGATACCGGTTAGGATCCTACGGTTTCCTCCTTTTATTATCACTATTTTCTTTCAGATTCTTTTAGCCCAAACGAATTTACTAAACTCAACTTAAAGAGTTCCATACTTTCATTTAGACTGGGGAAATCTCGTTAGCAACCGCAGGTTACCTCTTCTGAGGGATTCCCAATCATCCGATAGAGACTTTTTAATTTAGTTGCAATTTTTATTTTGTGATGTTTGTGATTAAATTTTAAGTTGTCTTATATTTTGAATATTGTGACGGTAAATTTTATCTTAATTGATTTTTAGTTTTGGTTTTTGGCGTGCGTCTATCCTAACAGTTTTGCTTTTCGTGCAGGGTGACATCGTTGTTAACATACAAACTCGAGGAAAAAAGTATGAAATGGTAAATGTAATAATTTAAAAGTGTATTTTTGATTCTTCTCGTTCCTCCACCTGAAAGGTTAGTACTTGCAAGGCAAGTATATAATTTCGCAGGGAATTTAGATTACAGAAGTAAATGAAGGTTTAGCTACCAAATCCCGGGTTATGACTTTATTAAATCTCAGAAGATCCTACTGGATGATTGTAGAACAAAAATATGGTGAGTCTAATTTACCATTCAGAATGTCCAATAGATTTCAAAATGCTCGAGGCATAACCCTAGACCATTTTGAAGATCTCTTGAAATATTCCGAGTTCATTTTAGACATATCATATTATTCCATTAATCATCCAAGGTTGAAGTGTGACTACCCCGTTTCTCAGTGAAACTTATCAATTTAATTATCCCAAGGATAAGATACTTATTTAATCAATTGATGTTATGTTTAATTGTTATGTAGTGGGTACCCCTAAGGCAACTTTAATTCAATTAAGATTGTGGTGCCTGCAATTAAGGTCAGGCTTGTAGTGTTTAAAGATGTTAATCACCAATCATGTTATCTTCTAAATCTGATCAGTTGAGTACAGACATCGAGCCTAGGTCACTACTAAGCCTTTAAAAATCATGATAGGTGGAATGGTGATTATTAAAATTTTCATTTAAGTGATATGCATTCTTATTGAAAGATCACATCATCGTCAAACTTGGGATCAAGTTAAGTAAATTATTATCTTTTCTATCTTAAGCCCATCACTTAAGAATCATTTGATCTTAATTGACCTCCAAGTCTTGAAGATTAGGAGATTTATGATCTTATTGATGTGGTGCAAAGGTGGTGAGTGAGTTTCTACCTTTTGGTCCCATTGTATTTCAATCATTCAAACATGTTCATTAATATCAAAATTTTCCCATTTTTTTCCCCTTGGTTAATCCTAGATTTTGATTTAAGACTAAAATAAGAAAATGACGATTTTGCCCTTAGGATACTTTATCTCATAACTCAATAAACAAAACTCAAATGACTTGAGCATTCAAAGTGAACCATCGGAGGAGAATAATGTGGTTTTTTACTTTTTCAATTTCAATAATTATTTAAATTCAAAAAAATATGATTTTCAAAGTTGATTTATTTAACTATCCAAAACAAAATTTTATTTATGAGAAAATTATTAGAGATTCCCTTAGGTCAGAGAAGTACTTAGGAAAAAGTTCATGATTTTTTGATTAAAATTTTTTTTTAGTATTTAATTTTGGATCAATTTCAATGATTTAAATAAATAGAAAATAGTGTTTTAATTATCAAAATTATTTTATATTTTTATTAGACTTCTCTGAGTTCATAAAACTCATAGAATTATTTTTTGTATTTTTATGATTTTTAGTTTCATTATTATAATTATTTTAATGAGAAAATAAAGAAAACTCATTTTTAAGCATTTCAAAATTATTTTTAAGTTAGAAAAATTAGGAAAAATATCCAAACGAATTCTAAGTGATCAAGGAAAATTTGTACATATTTTGAACCATTTTTTGTATTTTTTGAAAATTTTAAATATTTTAATTTTTTTCAATTCAAAATACACTTTAAAAATGACATATTTTCACAAAAAATAGATTTCATTTTTATTAAATACCTCTGATCACAAGGAACTCAAAAAATAATTTTTCATGATTTTTCTAAGCTTATTTAATTTATTATAGTTATTTTTGTACAAGAATACAATGTTACTTTAAAAATCAATTTTAGTGCTTAAACTAAGCCAAATAAATTTTAAATTTTTTTATTAAGTAAATAAGATTTTTATGCACAATGTGAAATTGATTTTGTCAATTTTTCATAAGTATATAATTTACATAAGTTAGTACAAGATATATACACTTAAGTAAATATAAAAATTTACAAAAATATTCAAGCTATTATGATACTTTTTTATAAGCTTCTCTGACCATAGGAAACCTACTAAAATTATTCCCATAATTTTTCAAGTGATATTTTAGTTTATATAATTAAAATATGGCAAAATGGTCTCCTTAGCTTGAAAATTATGGTTAGAAGCATAAAGATGTCCTCTGACCTGGAAAAAAACAGAGGGTATAGCCTTTGTCATGAGGAACGAACCTTTAAAATTTAAAGCCATGATGAGCAATGTTTGATCATAATGAATTAAAATACTTTAGAGGGTATTTAATTTATTAAAAATCAGGGACTAAGCAAAATAATTTTTATTTTTAATCCACATATTCTCCTCTGTTCACTGAGCAATAGGGTATTTATTTTATTTTTATGATTTTTCTAGAGAAAGATATCGATTTTTGAAGTTCAGGTATTAAAAAAATTCAGAAAATCCATATCTTTCTACTTATCCATGCGGATCTAAACTCACACGTAGTGCACTCCAATTCATTGCGCTTTCCACCTAGCCATGCCACGTGGCCCGCAATTCGAGCACCAATAGTCTGTCCGGCTCGATCTCCTCCGTTGATTGGATACACGTGCGATCGGATGACCCTTCGTTATTGTCCCCAAGTGACCTAACCCATAAGCTGTTCACACTATTACCTTAAGATCTCTGCCTAGACTCAACCAAATCACATGGGGTTTGATTCTAAACCTTCATCTACTCAAGACAAACACATATATACAATTAATCAAGCATGAAATCAAGCCATTACAAATGGAGAATCAAAAGAACCTCGGGCTAGAGCTAGGTTAGAGGCTGTTTATCTGAGAGGGGAGGCCTCAATTAGATGTTTGTGGTAGCTTTGATTGGATCCAACGAACCTCCATATGAAGTCTTAAGCGGTGATGAATTTTCTAGGTATGATTTTGATCAAACTCGATTTTAGGTGTTGGTCTAGAGCTAGGTTAGAGGCTGTTTAAGAGACGGCTTTTATGAGGGATCAAATCCTTTCACCGTGGAGATGGTGTGTGTATAATTAATTAGATTTTTATTCACTATGGAGCTGTGGAGGAATGTGTCCTTGTTTTGGCCTGATTTTGAGCTCAAAATTGAACTCTCATAGAGGGAACCATAGGGATGCTTGGAGTGTCTCTGGTGAGATTTTGGTAGAGTTTATCCAAGGATTTGGAATTCCTCTCCTTTGTCCATGGAGGGGGTTGACTAAATAGAGGAGTTTGGCTGGTCACCAGGGCCAATTGATGGGTGCAAAAAGCTGCATAGGTGGAGGGCTGAGGAGCTCTGAAGAGCAATTAGGATGAGTTGCCCTCTAGGGTTAAAATTAAGTTTGATTTAGGGATGGTGGTTCATGATTTTGGCATTTTCCGGCGATTAGGGTGGCTGGCCAGAATAGGGGAGGTGGTCAGATGGTCAGGTGTTCAGGTGAGCCAGTGGGAGGTTTAATTATGGTTTACCCTTAAGGGTTAGAGATGATGGTAGGTAAATTTTGGTTTAGACCCAAAAATGGGATAAGAACCCTTAAATTAGAGGACCCTTGGTACATAGCTCACTAATCTTATTTAAGGTGCTTTATCCTAGTCAATAAAGTGTCCTTAGTGGCTGTGGTAACATCAATTTTGTGACTTTTGCATGCCTAAGTCAATTTTAGTGAAGGGGTTCAATTTGGGTCAAAATGGCTAGAAGTTGGGTTTGGGTCAGGCTAGCCATGAAATTGAGCTCAATTTATTGGTCAATATTGTGTAGATGATTTTCATAAGAGATTTGGAAAAGATTTGGAGTGATTTTGAATTGATTTGGAGGTTCAATATGATGGCTTTTGGTCATTTAGTCAATTTGGGGGTGTTGGATTGGACTTGGGTTTAGGTTGGGCTAAAGTTGGGCTAAGTCCAAATTTATGGGTGAAAATGGTCTATAAGAATTTCATAATAAAGTTTTCAACATAAATTGGGTGTCAACTTTGCGGTTAGGGCATTCAATTTGGTGGAATTTGGAGACAGAGCCAATTTGGGGCAAATTTGGGGATTTTGAATGTGGGTTGAAATTGAGTGAAATTTGGACTTTAACAAGGCCAATTTAAGTTCCAATTTGATGTGTAGGATTTTTAGGGAAGGTTTTGGGATTCAAATTAGGGCAATTGAGTGGATCATGTGTTCAATTAGGTGAGATTAAGTCATAAGGTCAAAATTGGGGGTTTAATTTGTATCAAATTGAGCTCAAAGTATGGGTATATTGGGCTTGGATTTGGTTTAAATTAATCAAATGAATGATTAATTTGAGTTTAGAATTGAAATTAGGGAGAATTGGGGCAAAATTGATGAGTGTGTGAGGTGAATTTGGATAAATTTGGCCTTCAAAGGCAATTTGGAGCATTTTGGTCAAAATGGTCAAATTGATTAAATTGGGTTCAATTAAAGGGTCCAAATTGGTTTTGGGGACATTTGAAATGATTTTGAGGATTTTAGGAAAGTTTGGGCTACCAAGGGTATTTTTTGTATCTTTGGCAAATTTGAGGGTATTTTGGTATTTTTGGAATTTTTTGGATGTTTTGGGCAATTTGGGTAGTTTCAAATGGATTGAGATGATTTTTTAATAAGTTTAGATATTTTGGATGAATTTGATAATTTTGGTCAAATTTAAGGTTTCAACGGCATTTAAGTAATTTGGATGGATTTGAGGGTAAAAGGCCAAGTTGGATATTTTGGTAGAATTGGAGTGCCAATCACCTTATATGAACTATGGACCAATGAAATCTCAATTTGGGTCCTCTATGTACTGGTCTTAGAATATGACCACTGAGATCGAAATAACATTAAAATAAATGTTCTAACATATGGCGGTAGCTCGAACATTGAAAAGATTAGTTGACAACAGTCAAAAGATGGGGCTAGAATTACTATACAATAGGGGTCTTTCTGTGCAAGTCAGCTGGACACCTTAATTTATGAATGGGTAGGTGAGTTAGGTGCACCTCTCTGCAGTGAGAAGTCATGAGGCTAGTCCCCCTTTTAATGAAGAAGTAGTGGGGCCCCCTTCCAGCCCACGTATGCACCAATACAAAAGATCCAAGAGATCAGGGGATCAAAGTCAACAAATCTAGGTCTTAGGGTTGTGAGTGAAAGTGGGTGAAAATGAGTGCAAATGAGTGAACTAGCTCCAGACCAACACCGAGGGTCAACCATAAGGCCAAACAGTCCTATGAGGACTCCCCTTGAGCTCCTCTATTAAGACCCCACCTACTAAGTGCTAGAGGTTAGGACCAGTATATGGAACTTCAAGTTGAGCACAGAAGAGTTTAGAGTTTATAAATGTGAGGGTTCCATTTCTAGTTTTCTAGGAATAGTCAATAGGAAAATCCTATGGCTAGACCCTAGGCTACTAAAGAGGAAAAACTAAACCTCAATCAAAAGTGAGGTCAACAGAGAGGGAATGTGAGAGATTTCTTCTTCATTACACTTATAAGAGAGAATTGAAAGTACTTGTAAAGAGAGAAAGTCTTGGAGAGAACTTCTAGAAGTTTTCTTCGGAAGGATTATGAGATAGGTTGTGTCTTTCATTTTGTAAACTTATTTTTATATATGAAATCCGTGTTTTGTCGTATCCTTCTCATGAATTCTAAGTAAACTTATTTTTATATATGAAATCTGTGTTTTGTCGTATCCTTCTCATGAATTCTGAGTAGACTTCTATATCCTTCTCCCTACTTTGAAATATGGCTTTATGATGATTGATTTTGTTTTGTATGGTTATAAATGTCAATAATTTGTTATGATTTGAACTCTGATCTTCATTTACTTTTCGATCTGGCCAATTGAAATGTTAAAATGTGTTCGGAAACATATATTACGAAAGGGCTATGATTTCTACAACATAAGGAGAATGACATTTGATTTCATGAGAGAATATTTCATCCACGAAATTGGGTGCAAATAAATAGGAAAATATACTTTGTTGGATGTAGAATTGGAGATTTTAAGGTGATAGAATAAAATCCCCAATTTGGTCCAGTTGATTGGAAACTGATGCGAGATTGTTAGCCCTTAGGGGAGAGAGTAGTGGGAGCTTTGGAGTGGCAGCCAGTATCCTCCCAACCTAATCACAAAATTAGGGTTCAAACTCTAGATTAGCCAATGTTCTTTATGCACTCGGAAGAGGGTAAAGAATAGTATTGCTCCTATTTGGCACAAAACAGTTTATATATATATTCTCAAATGGTTTTAAGTTCTTCACAAACCATATACTCATTGTAAAGGGGAAGGATGTTTTTTTAAAATTTGAATGTTTCGTCACAACATCTTAGTTTTAATTTTTGTAAATTTACTTTTGAAAGTTTAGCATTTAGTTTAGTTAACTTTGTCTTTCAACTGTATTTTAATTAGCATTCACTTGTTACTTAATATTCAAATTTCGCACATTACTTTTATGTATTTTTAAAATAGTACTTTACATTATAATCTTAGGAACTTATTTACAGGCTTTCCATCTTCCTTCTGATATCGATATTTAGGACTCAACTAGAGCCCTTTATTACTTGAGCAATACATATACTTACATTACTTTTAGAAAGGGGATCTCGCAGTTTAAAGATTATTAAAAGATAAAATTATTTTAATTGAAGTTATTTCGTTATAATTAATTTGCATATTTACTATTGTATCTGTCGTGTGTTTTGTAATATTGAAAAATATTTGTAAAATTAACACACTATATCTTAACCTCATTAGCCCACAGTTGCCCGAACAGCACTATCGTCACCACTGGACTACCGCCTTCTGGTGTTTGAAGCAGCAGGACAACTATTAAACCATCATTCCTTGACCAACATGGTCGCCGCTAACGAGCCACCATTTTCGGGCCTCTACCGTCAGCGCTGTCAGACCACCTCAATCGGATCTCCGCTGCTTTGTATCACTACATCCAACCACCACAATCATCGCTGCCAAGCCACGATCGTCGAATCGTTGCCACTATCGGAACAATATTGCCCGGCCACCTCTGTCGTCACTGCAGGACCCTATCATTTACTAGTTGTCGCCACCAACATATCACCACCATCACTGTCGCTGGACCACCCCGTCGACCACCCCGTCAAGAAGTCACTACTTCCCCAATGTACTATACCAAATTCATAGCAAAAGTCACGTCAATAACTTCCACTCGTGTAATAATGCTTCCAGAAATTATTTCATTTGAACTAAACCCCGTGATTTTTTTTCTTTTCGGGTACCTTTCCAAGTAAAAATTCTTGTTATTTTGTGTCAATTTTTTCATTTATTTATATAGATGCTGAATTTTTACATAATATTAGGACATTAATATATAATTCTACAGATCGTGAATTTACCACTTTGAACTTTACAGAATATCAAAGTCATTTTGGCCATGACCTTTTTCGCACGTTTTCATCTTCCATGTGAATATCTTTTCTGTAAAACTGAAGTTCAACACATATTTTAATTGTTATATTTTGAGTGAAATTTTTCAGTGGCCACTCTGCCAAGCACTTGCTAGGATCTAGCTCCTCAGCCTAAGACTAATTTGTTTATCTTCTTGATTGCATAATTCAACGTTAGGATTTAAATAAAATTAGTTCATTCAATAAAATAATATAAAAAATAAAAAAATCCCAAATAATAAAAAAAGTGGCCAATGGATTAATTGGATGGAGCGAGTCATTAGAATTTTCTTAACAAACCCTCTTAATTAAGAAACCCAAGCAATCTTTGACCATAGTGCAAGGACAAGAGGGTAGTTCACGAATCATCTTAATGTCATATCATACTATAACCAAATTACTAATGATTTCCACCTAACCCCAGCTGAGAAGGCATAATATATATGGTCAGCAAGCCCGATACCTAACCTCGCCCTAATTACATATAGATAGTACTAATCAATTATTGACTGTTTGTTTTTAGGTCCCGGAAGAATTAAGTTACTTTTCATACAAAATAAAATAAAAATAAATAATATTGTTATCCTTTGATCTTTGGTGGGCTTTAGATTTCGTTGGTCGATCGAGCTGTATGCATGCATTATTTTCTACGAACATAGTATAAGCAAAAGCAAAAAATAACAGGAACTATTGTTTGAATTTCATTGGATAATTAATTTTTAATTTAATAAAATTTGAATAATTTTATATTTAGAACCGTTCATTTGAGACAAAGAGGAAGAGAGGGACCCACCTAAATACATCGGGACCGTAGATCAGGTGATCTACGGTCTGGATCGGTCACCGCACGCAAGCTGCGTGCGGTGACCGATCCGTATGGAATAATTTTTCGAGAGGGAGAGAGGGAGAGAGGGAGAGAGGGATTCACATTTTAATTTAAAACACATTTTACTCTTATGGTAACAAAAAAAAATAGAGTGACAAGATTTTATTGCGCGAGAAATGGTTAAAAAAACAAAAGCATGATTATTACTCCATCCAAAAATTTCATTAGTCTGAGCTCAGAAATAACATCTTTCATGCACTAAAATTGGAGAAAAAGCCCGTACAATACTATAGATTACAGAAATCTCATTGTTGTGTGGGAGCACGAAATCGGGAGATATTGATATACAGAGTAATAGAGGGTCCTTTTGATTGTAATCTAAAAGAAATTTAAGGGTGGTAAATATTTTTTTTCTCTAAAATGGAAGGGTGAATTGAATTATTTGAATCAATAGACCACCAAAGGAATTGAAAATGCCATAAAAGTTGATTATAGATGATGACGATGATGTGCCCCTAGTGTGTGTTGTTTTTCTGCATGTTTTATGTCAATTTAAATCCACGGTCACAGTGCCAAGAATTTGACCCCTCCCGAAATCACGTAATAATTTAGTTTTTCAAAAATATGGTAAAAAACTTGACCCAATTTAAATTAAGTAGTTAATGTGAAAAATCAAAATATTTATAAAATATATAAAATAGTTTGCACACTAGTGGTTCTACGCAAGTGCACGTATTGCTTCAAGTAATATAGAGTTTTCTTTAAAAAACCCCAATATTGATCCCACGAAGAAGCGAGGTAATAAATCCCTTAGACTAATTCTAGTCTACTACTATAAGCAATTAGTTTGGAAGGTTGATTAAAGTAGTTTTAATGTATGCTAACGAAACTTAGTTTACTAAATTAATTTCTAAACTTTCAAGTTAAATTTACTAAGACAAGAAAAAGTTTTGTCACGAAGAGTTCAGATTTAAGAAAGTATTCTTCCCACTACAATGAGTTTTTGGTTAATGATAGAGATGAATGGTTTTAATTTGTATTGTGCCAAATAGGAGCAATTTTAATTCTCTACCCTCGGTCAAGTGTTATAGAGAATCATTGGCTAATCTTAGGTTTAGTCCCTAAGTCCGTGGTTAGGCTAGGAGGATACCGGCTCTCACTCCAGAGCTCCCAATTCCCTTCCACTGAAGGCTAACTCTCTCTTTAGTTCTTAAATACTAAGACCAAATTTTGGATTTTAGTTTGTCGCCTCTGAATCTCCAATTTTTCGCCCAGTAATATATATATATATATATATAT
>JXCR01137201.1:0-16071 GCA_002079205.1 Phalaenopsis hybrid cultivar | reverse complement strand
CGATAAAAAAATAGTTGGATGATCTTACCTCATGGCCTGCTTGATTTACCCTACCAAGCTAAAGTTAGATTATGCAACTTGCAAGGCTGCAGTAGTGATGTCTAAATGAAGTTTCATGTCTGCTATAGTATTTTTGTAACTCTCATTACATAGAATCAATGTTGCTAATGGATTAAAACTTTCATGTTAAAATTGATTAAAATGATTCAAATAGTGCTTAAGAATTAAACTTATTCCTCTTAAAATTAGTGGCCGTAATCAACCAATTATATATATGTATTTGTCTTCTTGAGAATAATCATACCTAGAATTGTCTCATACTTATGACATTTGTAGAGACCTATAAAAACTATGAGAAGTTTAATCTATTGAATTATATAAATGTTGACACAAAATTATTAGCAAAGAGAAACTTCAAAGAACAATCACTACTTATAAGTTAGTTTGGATCTCTCCATGAGTTGAACCAAAATATTCATTCCTAGTTATAACTCTACTTGCATGGAGGCTTCAAGCATTAACAACATATTTTTATAATAACAAAATTCCGAAAAAATTCAAAAAAAATAGTTCATTTTTATATGCTCCAAATGTGATTTTGGAAACTTCATAAGGATGTAAGAACTAAATTTAAAAATTCAAAAACTATTCCTAAGTGCCCTCTTCCCTAAAATGGAATAATCTAAGGGTATATTTACTTATTTTTAATTTTCATTTTCTTATTGATTCTTTTACTAATTTTTATTTAAAAATTTTTTATTTTCTTAATTAAAAATATAGAATGTTTGAATTTCACTTTTTATTTTTCATAAAAGTAGCCATAAATTCTCAACCATTTTGGCATTTAAAAAGTAAAAAGTACCTCTTATGGCCCATAAGTAAATCACAATCCTACTATATGCAATCTAGTATTGCTTTAAAGAAGGCAAATATAAACTTATGTGAACCAAGCAAAATGATGAGGCTAAAGTCTAAAGCTACACCATAAAGAATTTAATTCCACTCTAAAATAAAGCAAAAAAAAATTAAATTGTACAACCCTATAATTATGCAAAAAAATGCCTTATATAGATGTATTTTATTAAGAAAGTATTTCTTAATAAAAATATCTTAATTGCATCAAATAATAATTTTGATTATCTTCTAGGGATTTTAGTTCAAACTGTGCATGATATTCGTAGCTCATTATGAAAGAGGTTGAGTAAATCAATTAAAAACATTGATTGTTTCCCATAATTATCAGCCAGCTTCTTGCTCAACAATCATTATCTAATTTAGTATAAGTGAGACAAAATCCCTTTAATACGGTTGATTACTTTTTGGATATAAAATAAGTGTTTACAACCTTACTTAAATCCACAAGGAGTAGGGTCATCTTAGTTTAATTTATTTACTTTAAAATTCTAAATAGATCAAAGTTAGATCCTATAAACAAAGAGTTTATTTATGGATAGAATTATCTTGGAATGTCTTCTTAATCATAATATTATTGTTACTAACCTTGATTGTCATCATATTGTGAGACTAAGATTAGTATTTGTCAAAGTACTAGTTGATTATTTAGTTTCTTGACTACTCTTTAAATGACAAACTTACAAATCTAAAGCTTTAAATATGATACAAATGGAATAGCTTTAGTTATAAAGTATAAATGTATTCTTAATACTGCATTATATTTAGATTTTAATTTAACCAGTAAAAACTCGATTACATGTGTGACTTTTCACGGTAACTCAAAAAAATTAACATGAAGTATTTGTGCTATGGTTATAAAATCCATACAAAAAACTAATTTTTCAATAAAATTTTATTTTGGGAATGTCAATGATAAAGAAAGTTGACTAAAAGAGAGTATTAATGATATTTCTTGTCAATGAAAATCTTGTTCATATTATTTGCTAGTTCTCTAGTCTCAATATTAATAGCTAATAGACCAAGTTATCAAATTTCTCAATATTAATTTGTAATTAGGGCATTTGAATGGTAAAATTTCCTTCCCTCTCTAGACATTAAANTATATATATATATATATATATAAACAAGAACACAACTTATCTTAAACTCCTCTTCAAAGAAAATCCATTAAAGTTCCCTTGAAGTATTTTGTCTCTTTTACAATCAACTCTGAATTCTCTCTTACAAATGTAATAAAGAAGAAACTTCTCACTTTCCCTCACCTGTTACAATTTTCTCAAGAAAATCCTCTCCACAAACAAGACTTTATTCTACACTTACACACACCCACACACACATGCGCGCGCACACACACACACACAAACACAAGACTCATGCCACCCCAAAAGAGGTGCCAACCCTTCTCTTTTAAAGAGCACAAATTCCCTCATTTTCTCCAAGAGAAACATCCTTTCATCCCAAAAGACAAATCTCTTCATCCAATAGACATATCTCTTCATTTAAAAGCCTTTTCCAAGTGTCTAGATGCAGAAAACCACCAAAGATCCGTCTAGAACCATCTCTTGTGTCGTTGTCACGTCCTTCTCTAGACTCCAGCGTTGTTGGCGCCGGTTTGCAGCAGCTCCACTATTTTGCTCCATTTTACTCCGTTCTAGCTCTGTTTCACCCCGTTTCAGTTGCGTTTTGTTCCTAACATATAGAACTATAAAATAAGCATGAAAACAACCTTTCTTTAAAGTGTAATTTCATTCAAAAATATGTGAGAAGTGTGAAGTAGATTAAGCATAGGAAGACATATCGAAATGTGTCAGGGTAGAAGTTTTTTTCTTGCTCGTTTTAGCTCTAAATTGCATGAATTTTGCTTCTTGTTCACCAAAAGTACATTTCTTGCACCTGAAGCTAAAAACATGCAAAATATATTTCTTTAAAGTGCAATATCACCAAAAATGAGTATAAATAAAGGTCTAGAAATGCATATATTTTTTATGCATCACATAACAGTCTTGCTCTTAATTTTAGAGTTTACAATTAATGACTTGGGAGATGGCAGATGGTCTAAGAGAGATGTGAAAAGGATTCATTGACACTTGAGGGAGTTGAAGCAATCATGTTTTTGGATGGAAAATAAATGATCAAGAGAAAATAATTTCAACTAAATTTGAGATTTTATGATATAAATTTGAGGATAATTGATTTCCATTTATAATTTTCTTTGGTTACTTTTCATCCTTATTGGATAACACACCAAAAAAGAAATTATTTTATCAAGAAAGGGTATACAAGGTTGCTACCTTATCCGATAAAAAAATAGATGGATGATCTTACCTCATGGCCTGCTTGATTTACCCTACCAAGCTAAAGTTAGATTATGCAACTTGCAAGGCTGCAGTAGTGATATCTAAATGAAGTTTCATGTCTGTTATAGTATTTTTGTAACTCTCATTACATAGAATCAATATTGCTAATGGATTAAAACTTTCATGTTCAAATTGATTAAAATGATTCAAATAGTGCTTAAGAATTAAACTTATTCCTCCTAAAATTAGTGGCAGTAATCAACCAATTATATATATGTATTTGTCTTCTTGAGAATAATCATACCTAGAATTGTCTCATACTTATGACATTTGTAGAGACCTATAAAAACTATGAGAAGTTTAATCTATTGAATTATATAAATGTTGACACAAAATTATTAGCAAAGAGAAACTTCAAAGAACAATCACTACTTATAAGTTAGTTTTGATCTCTCCATGAGTTGAACCAAAATATTCATTCCTAGTTATAACTCTACTTGCATGGAGGCTTCAAGCATTAGCAACATATTTTTATAATAACAAAATTCCGGAAAAATTCAAAAAATTAGTTCATTTTTATATGCTCCAAATATGATTTTGGAAACTTCATAAGGATGTAAGAACTGAATTTAAAAATTCAAAAACTATTCCTAAGGGCCCTCTTCCCTAAAATGGAATAATCTAAGGCTATATTTACTTATTTCTAATTTTCATTTTCTTATTGATTCTTTTACTAATTTTTATTTAAAATTTTTTTATTTTCTTAACTAAAAATATAGAATGATTGAATTTCACTTTTTATGTTTCATAAAAGTAGCCATAAATTCTCAACCATTTTGGTACTTAAAAAGTAAAAATTACCTCTTATGGCCCATAAGAAAATCACAATCCTACTATATGCAATTTAGTATTGCTTTAAAGAAGGCAAATATAACCTTATGTGAAACAAGCAAAATGATGAGGCTAAAGTCTAAAGCTACACCATAAAGAATTTAATTCCATTCTAAAATAAAGCAAAAAAAATTAAATTGTACAACCCTATAATTATGCAAAAAAATGCCTTATATAGACGTATTTTATTAAGAAAGCGTTTCTTAATAAAAATATCTTAATTGCATCAAATAATAATTTTGATTATCTTCTAGGGATTTTAGTTCAAACTATGTATGATATTTGTAGCTCATTATGAAAGAGGTTGAGTGAATCAATTAAAAACATTGATTGTTGCCCATAATTGTCAGCCAACTTCTTGGTCAACAATCATTATCTATTTTAGTATAAGTGAGACAAAATCCCTTTAATACGGTTTATTACATTTCAAATATAAAATAAGTGTTTACAAGCTTACTTAAATCCACAAGGAGTAGGGTCATCTTAGTTTAATTTATTTACTTTAAAATTCTAAATAGATCAAAGTTAGATCCTATAAACAAAGAGTTTATTTATGGATAGAATTATCTTGGAATGTCTTCTTAATCATAATATTATTGTTACTAACCTTGATTGTCATCATTTTGTGAGACTAAGATTATTATTTGTCAAAGTACTAGTTGATTATTTAGTTTCTTGACTACGCTTTAAATGACAAACTTACAAAACTAAAGCTTTAAATATGATACAAATGGAATAGCTCTATTTATAAAGTATAAATGTATTCTTAATATTGCATTATATTTAGATTTTAATTTAACTAGTAAAAAGTAGATTACATTTGTGACTTTTCACGGTAACTCAAAAAAATTAACATGAAGTATTTGTGCTTTGGTTATAAAATCCATACAAAAAAGTAATTTTTCATTAAAATTTTATTTTGGGAATGTCAATGATAAAGAAAGTTGACTAAAAGAGAGTATTAATGATATTTGTTGTCAATGAAAATCTTGTTCATATTAATTGATAGTTTATCTAGTCTCAATATTAATAGCTAATAGACCAAGTTATCAAATTTCTCGATATTAGTTTGTAATTAGGGCACTTGAATGGTAAAATTTCCTTCCCTTTCTAGACATTAAAAAAAAAAAATTGGTGAGTTGTTAATCTGCACTGATCTAGATAATCTATAAAAAGGTAGAAATAAAATACAAAAGTACAAAATTTAACATAAGAACTTATAATTACGCACTTTTAACAATTATAGCCCCTNGGTGAGTTGTTAATCTGCACTGATCTAGATAATCTATAAAAAGGTAGAAATAAAATACAAAAGTACAAAATTGAACATAAGAACTTATAATTACGCACTCAAAATTGTTAAATATGCTATTTTAAGAGCCAATAGAAAGATTTACTAAATTAGAGAATTTGAGCATTATGTGAACTATAATTGTTATAAAATGTCTTACAAAATAATTAATGTTAATTATTTTAAGTAGCCTAGTGTTACTAAAATTGGTAAGAGATGACAAATATAGACACACTTAAACTGTAATATCTTTAAATTTTAAAATTAAATGAAATTTGAAGTGAGCCATATTGATTTTAATTCCAACCATCAAAGGTGTTTACCATTCTAACGATAAGAAGATACATTGGAATAAGTAAATCTTAAGAAATTATTAACCATTGAACTTTATTGTAGAGTGCCATAATTAATGTAAAAATGATAAGAAGATACATTGCAATACATTAATTACTCTATGATGCATAATTAAAATTTTGAATAAAAAAATTCTTCAAAAGTGAAGTTTCTTCATAATTTTCAAGATGGTTGAAATCCACCATTAGGGCCTCTTTTCTCATCCCTCTAATCCTATCAGTTTGTGCTTTTTTTGTGGGAGTCTATCATCGTATAATTTCATCTCTGAGTAAACTCTCTTTCGGATCAAAGTTAGGAGGAGAGTGGAATTGGAATTCAAGTACACACAATGATGAATACAAACAAGAAAATTTGGATGATGAAATTTCATGAAGTGAACTTCATGCGGATGACTTCCATAGGGTACGTCCGAGAGGAGATCAAATTGAGATGCCTTAAAAGCCTATCCAAGAAAAAGATTTTATGATAGTAACCCACAACCAGATATTCAAATTTATGTATCTGCTTTGGGGTATTCATCTTCCAATAGGGCAAGCCCTTATATTTAATTACATCTTAAGTGCCATAGCTACTTAATAAAACTCTCCATTAAAGCTATATTTTCATCCTCAAAATAGTTGAACTTATTGCTATCAAGTAAGAATTTTTTAATATCCTTTCTGAAGGGGTAAGGCAAGGGATACTCAAGAGTCGAAAAGACCCCAAGAAAATCTCGAACCGTTCTATTATTATTATAGTCAATGTTTGCCACTACATGACATAAAATCATGCACGGGCCTGGAAGTGTGTTTTTATGTTGTGGCTTGAAGAACATTCTTAAAGTCTCCAAATGAAGTTCACCTATGTCAGATTCTTCAACAATCATCATATGAAATATTATTGATGATTTAGTTGAGGTTCATCCTTTTCTTTGTGTTTCATCTTCTATTTAATAGTTTAGATGTTTATAGTTTGTTAACCATAATACCTCCTAACTATACAAATGAAAAAAAGACTTAAAGAGAAAAATCTTAGGTTGCTACCACATTTATGTAAGCCCTGCAAAACAAAGTTAGCGCACCCTAAATAACATGTAAAGTAAATCTAAGGTGACATCCTACCTTCTGTCCTCAACAATGTTACAAAAAAGAATTAGCATAAATATTTTTAATGAGCTGTTATTTATTTTAATTAAGACAACTTAACAAAAATGCTCATGGTTTTTCATCATCCCAGGATTGTAGATTACCCTATTCTACATAGTTGGAGTGGCATTCAAACCAATTCGACCAAAGGACTCCTGTCAGCAACCATGTGTTGCGTCGTCTAGGAGACCATTACAGACCCGGGTGGCGTGGTTAAAGTTGCATTCGTTGATATTTTTTAATTATGGTTTCATTTAAGTCTTAATATCCTTTTTTAGAATTTAGGATTTAAAAACTTTTAGGTTTCTTAAGACTTCTATTTCAATTAGATTTTTTTATTTTTGTTTTTTATTTTATTGTTTTAAATGACCCAGTCAAGATCCTATGGTTCCATCTTCCCAAGGACACTAGGTTTGTAGATTGATTAGTCACAAATAACTAGAAGCTACTTTGTTAGCAACCATTGATTGCCACCTCCAAATTGCCTTCTCAAATTAAGTTGCATTTATTGTTGAAGTTTAAGTTTTAGTGATTTTTAGGGTGCATTTTATATTAGGTCTTTTATGTTCATTCGGCATCGGAGTTTAAGTGATCCCTAACAGGCGTTAAGTGTGCTTTTGTTCTCAAAGAAGAACTCAAACACACTTTAACTCCAGGATACAAAATTTTGAGTTGAGATGTGAGATTAAACTAAATTTGGTTTAAGTTGATTAGGATTAACACGAGTTGGGTCGAGCCGATCTGGGATGAATTTTTAGCCAATTTGAGTTATCCCAAGTTGGGCTAGATTATTTTAGATCTATTTTGGACTGGTTTGGGTTGTCATGATATTTGATAGGATAGACCCAAGTTGTATTTGAGCTTATTAGATTAACCTATGTCTAGTAGGGTGGACATAAATTGGCTTAAGTTAACGCAAATTTTGTTGGATTTAGTTTAAGTTGATTTGTATTAACACAGTGTTGACCTCACTTTTGATTGAAGTTCAGTTTTTCCACTTTAGTAGCCTAAGGTCTAGCCATAGGACTTTCATATTGACTTTTCTTAGAAAACTAGACAAGGATTCATCATTAGAAATTTTACCCTCTTCTTTACTCAACTTGAAGTTCCACATATTGGTCTTAACCTCTAGCACTTAGTAGGTGGGGTCATTAACGGGAAACTCGAGATGAGTCACCCTAAGGACTGCTGGAACATAAGGTTGACCCTGGGTGTTGGTCTAGCGCTAAGGCACTTACTTGCAATCACTTGTACTCACAGTCACTCATCACCCTAAACCCAGAACTTCTAGGCTTTGGTCCCTTGATACTCTTGGGAGACTCCTGTAGGTGGTTCCTTAAACCCATTAGCCCTAGGCTAGGGTTTAGCTAAGGCCACTACATAGACGACCCAAAATGGGATTTCCATTGGTTGGCAATCCAACTCTATCAAGATACCCAGATTACCCAGATACCCTTAGGACCCCAAATTTGGCCAAAATCTCCAAATCTAGCTAAAATACCTAAACTTGTTCAATAATCATTTAAAACACCTCAAAAAAACCCAATTACCCAAAATCCCCAAATTGTCCAAATTACACAAATACCCCTCTTTGGCCCAACNAATATTTTTTTTCTCTAAAATGGAAGGGTGAATTGAATTATTTGAATCAATAGACCACCAAAGGAATTGAAATTGCCATAAAAGTTGATTATAGATGATGACCATGATGTGCCCCAAGTGTGTGCTGTTTTTCTGCATGTTTATGTCAATTTAAATCCACGGTCACAGTGCCAAGAACTTGACCCCTCCCGAAATCACATAATAATTTAGCTTTTCAAAAATATGGTAAAAAACTTGACCCAATTTATATTAAGTAGTTAATGTGGAAAATCAAAATATTTATAAAATATATAAAATAGTTCACACACTAGTGGCTCTACGCAAGTGCACGTATCGCTTCAAGTAATATAGAGTTTTCTTTAAAAAACCCCAATATCAATCCCACGAAGAAGCGAGGTAATAAATCCCTTAGACTAATTATAGTCTACTACTATAAGCAATTAGTTTGGAAGGTTGATTAAAGTAGTTTTAATGTATGCTAACGAAACTTAGTTTACTAAATTAATTTCTAAACTTTCAAGTTAAATTTACTAAGACAAGAGAAAGTTTTGTCACGAAGAGTTCAGATTTAAGAAGGTATTCTTCCCACTACAATGAGTTTTTGGTTAATGATAGAGATAAATTGTTTGAATTTGTATTGTGTCAAATAGGAGCAGTTTTAATTCTCTACCCTCGGTCAAGTGTTATAGAGAATCATTAACTAATCTTAGGTTTAGTCCCTAAGTCCGTGGTTAGGCTAGGAGGATACCGACTCTCACTCCAGAGCTCACAATTCCCTTCCACTGATGGCTAACTCTCTCTTTAGTTCTTAAATACTAAGACCAAATTTTTGATNACCATGTCTCAAAATTTCACCAAATTGAGGGTCTTAACCAAAAAATTTCCACTCCATCCCTTCATGAGAAATCTTCAAAACACCTCCATTGATCATGTAGACATTTCAATTTGGACTTAGTAAATGGCTAGCCCAACCTAGATCCATGCCTAGCCCAACATGCCCAAATTGGCCAAATCTCAAAAATCACTCAAATTGACCTACCAATTAAACTCAAAATTACTTCAACCCTTCACCAAAAAATCTTCATAACAATTATCTACACAATGTTCATCAAAAAATTGGGTCATTTTACATGGCTAACCTAGCCCAAATTCAAACTTTCAACCCACATTGAACCTATGCATTAAAGGTGACCTAACTACCCCAAAGTCACCAAATTAACTCCACCTCAGCCATTCCTTAGACCCTAAGACTGAGCCAAAACCCATCTAACCACCTAAACTAAGGCATGGACCAAAGGTCCCATAAATTAATGGATTTAATTCCATTTTTGCTAATCTTAGAATATTTATTGCCAAAATTAAACTTCATTTCATTAATTTGCTCTGACATATTCCCTTGGGTTCTTTGAGCTCCTAGCTACCTCCCCCCTAGCTGGCCGGCCGGCCTAGTGGCCGGAAAATGGCCAAACCAAGAGCCACCCCCATGATGCTTCTCCTAAATCAAATCTAGAGGCTAGGTCATCCAAATCAAACTGTAGAGCTCATCTACCCTCCAGCTAAGCTCCACAATGCACCCAAACTTATGCCCTGAGGGCCACCCCATGGCCATCTTTATAAAAACTCACCTCCACGGCCATAGGAGGTGTGCTAAAAATTTTCTCAGAAAGAGCTTATCAAATCACTCATAAAGCTTCCGTGAGACCTCCACAGCCCATTCCAATCACTCCACTGCCTTGATTCCCCCTGTGTAACACTAATTTTGAGCTTGAAAATTAGGGCAGAAATAGGATATCTCTGAAAACTCCACCAAACCTCAATTGCTTGTGCCCACACCTTCACAACAACAAGAGAAGACAAAGCCCCATCAAATTACCCACTGAAATAGCCTCCACCATATCTCTAGACCAACACTTGAAATTAAGCTTTGTTGAATTCATACCTAGGCCTTACACCATAGCAAGAGGCTTAATCCCTAGCCTCCTTGGACCCCAACAAACGTGCCATGATCTTCTGATTGAAGCTTCACTTCTCAGCGTAAAGGTATGAAACTTTTCCTTCTCTCGAGCTTATTTTAACTCTCCAGTTGATTGAGCTTAATTTAATTGCATGATTACCGTATGGATATGTTCATCTCACTTAGACGAGTCCATAAAATCAAACCCGAAGTAATTTGATTAAGTCTAAGCTGAGATCTTAGGGTTTTAGTGTGGAAATTCATGGGATCACTCTATCGGGGATGATAACGGGGAGCCTTCCGATCGCACGTGTATCGGATGGATGGAGAAGATCAAGCAGGACAGCTCTTCGGAACATAAACCGCGTTGAGGTGGATGGCAGCGTCGAATGGGAGTGCGTCACTTGGAGTTCGGAGCTGCCTAAGATCTACATGGCGTCACGCTGTTTAAATAGATAAATAGGGTTTTTTCCTATTTATTTAAATACACCTAACTTAAAAAATTTATATCATGGTGTAGAAAAATCACAAAAATAAAATAAAAATACCCTCTTGCTCAGTAAACAGAGGAGAACAATGTGGAAATAATTTGAAGTCCATTTGATGAAATTTTTTTTAATTAATTAAATATTTATTTGAATGTTTTGATTCTACATGCATATTGGCACTCCACCATGGCTTGAAATTTTAACATGTTATATCCTCTACCAAGAGAAGCATCCTCTGATTTTTCCAAAGTCATAGGAAGTCTCTAGACAGAGATCTATATTTTTCAAGTTTACACACATTGTTTGTTTAAATTGATCATGAAAATTAGCATGTTGATTAAAAAATTCCAAGAAAATTTTGGAAGATTTATGATGACCACGGAACCTTTAAGAAAATTTTTCATGAGTTAAGTCATTGAAAATGCACCTTATTTTCAAAAACACTAAATCACTAAGATATTTATTTTGAAAAATATAAACATCAAAATGACTTGATTTTTGATCTTCACTATTCTCTAAGATCCAGAGAACTCTCCATAAAAATTTCAAAACATTTTGAGTACATTTGATGGTCTAAATTGATTTTTCAAGTTAAATATCTTTTTTGGCACTTAAATGATTTTTTTTAAGAAAATCAAAATATAACTCAAAAAAATTATAAAAGTTTTTTTTTGGAGTTCTGTGTGATCAGGGAGATTTTATAAAAATAAAATGATATTTAAAACAAAAACTTCATTTTTAACCTATTTTTAAATATTTAAAATCAGTAAAAATTCAAAAAAATTCACAAAAAATAATAAAATTCATGGAAATATTCTAAATTATTTCCTATGCACTTAAGAACAATTGGAATATTTTTCCTAATTTTCTATATAAAGAAACTGAATTTCAAAGCTTAAAAATAATTTTTAAAGGTTAAAAATGAGTTTTCAATAAAATATTCCAATAAATCAAATAAAATTCAAAAAAATATAAAATCTTCTCTTTTGAGTTCTCTGACTTTAGGAGGACTTTTAAAAAATATGAAAGTTAATTTTCTCTCTATTTAAAATATTTTATAATTAATAAATACCCCAAAAATTAAAATAACTCTTAAAATTCAAATAAAATTTAAAAAATCATGAAATTTGGTCCAAAGGCTTCTCTAGTCCAAGCCTACCTCCAGTAAAAATTTCAAGGAATAAAGGTTTACCTTGGTCAAGTCAAAAATTTTCTTTGAAAAATCCTATTTTTGCATAAAAATAAATATATAAAATAAATTAAATTTTGAAAATCACATTTTCTCCTCTAATGTCTTAATTGACCCATGAATGAGGTAGGTTAAAAATTTCAAAGTTTTTTTAATTGAATTTGACAAATTATGAAGTATTAGAGCCTTAGGGGAAAATGTGTAATTTTTGAAATTTAGCCTTAATTAACATTTAGGCTTAATTCATGAAGGAAAATGGGTAATCTTCGATCTTAATCAATTTATTTGATGTTTGAAACACAAGGGGTTAATTGGTAGAAACCAACCTCACTTTCTTAATTAAAATGATAAGTTAATAGATTTCTAAATTAGTAAAATTTGGAAGTTTATTAAAAAAAAATGAACCTAGGGCCTAGGGGTATGACTTTTGAAGTCAATAATTTGTCAATTTAATACCCCTATTTTGATTTTCAAATAAAATTCAAATCACAAATCATTACCACGTAAAGCCTAACCTTTTTAAAACTAATTAAAAAGGTTAAAAGGGCTTAGTAGTGACTTAGGCTAAACAAAGTATCATTTAAATGAGACACTCACTTAGGTCTTAATGGCTTAGTAGTGACTTAGGCTAAATCAAGTTTCATTTAAATAATGATTAGAAAAGTAAATATCATTGAAAATTAAAACATCTTTCAAACACTACAAGCCCAATTAGGACCAAAATTTGGTTAATTGTTCCAATAACACCAACTTGCCTCTTTAAGGGTCTTCACCCACAAAATTTTCAAAATTAAATTATAGAAGATAATTACCTTACTCTTAAGGACAATCGAGACATCAATGTTCATTGAGCATTAGGGTGTTTTATAGGATGAATTATTAAGTAACATAATAAGTTTAAACAAACTCAAGATTTTCCACCACGCAGCGAGAGAGTAACACGGACCTGCTTCTTTTTCTAGATCTGTTGGATATCTTGAAGATCTACTAAACTTAATATGTTTTGCTTGACAAAAACATCCTTAATTAAACTCCTAAGGTCCCATCAAGATATGACATAGGATTAGGAAATCTACCAAAACCTTACTTTTTTCCTCTATATAAATTGCCCTGACATGCATTTTAAGTTTCAGGTGGTGGAACAAAAAGACTCGTCAGGTACGCTTTTGCAGTTTTCAGCGTTGCCTTTCTTATACTTTTATGCTATACTTTTGTGCTTATACAAATTTGCATGGAAAACTAAAAATATTAGGATAACCACAAAACCAAAACCAAAACCAAAATCAAAACTAAAATCAACCAAAATAAAATTCACCGCCACAACATTCAAGATATAAAACAACTCAAAATTTAATCACAAACATCGCATCAAACTACAATTACAACTAAATTAAGATGTCTATATCGGATGATTGTGAATCCCGGAGGAGGTAACCTACGGTTTCTAACAAGGCTTCCCACAGTCCAAATAAAATTATGGAACTCATTAAGTTGAGTTTAGTAAGTTCATTTAGACTAAATGAATCCAATAGAAAATAGTGGTGTCGGAACAAGGGAACCGTTGGATCCTAACTAGTGTCACCCATAACTTTAATATGCCCTCTATAAAATTTAAAGAACTTCAACCATAAGGCCACCTGATTTGATATTATAACAATAGTGATGCTGGAACGAGGGAACTGTAGGATCCTAACCGGTGTCGCTCTAATCAACTTTAATACGTAGTGGTGTCGGAACGAGAGAATCGTAGGATCCTAATCGGTGTCCCTCTAATCAACTTTAATATACCCCTCCATGAGGGAACCGTAGGATCCTAACCGGTGTCGCTCCAATCAACTTTAATATGCCCTCTGTAAAAATTAAAGAACTTCAACCATAGGGCCACCTGATTTGACATTATAACTTGACACACTAGATAACTCAAACTCGTTGCGGCAACTTCAACCATAGGGCCACCTGATTTGAATTATAACTTGACACACTAGATAACTCAAACTTATCGCGTTCAACCATAAGGCCACCTGATTTGACATTATAACTTGACACACTAGAAAACTCAAACTCGTTGCAACAGGGAGCTTATAGTTAGCATGGTGAGCAGCACGACCATCTTCAACAGCAAAACCTATCTTCTTTAACTAAACCAATCTTTCTTCATTAGATATAATCAACAAAGCCATAGGACTTCGAGGTTGCTTACTTATGCAACGTAAATCCTCACTTTATCTTGAGGCCTTTGTATAACCATGTTATACAAAATAAGCCCTAACTCGTCTTAGGATTCCGAGGTTTTCATTTGTCATGACCTAAATCCTCACATCTTCTAGGCTATTTGTGTGATCATTTTACACGAATGTAAGCCCTAACTAATAAAATTGGCAGGATGAAACACTTAAATTTTTCTCCTTAAAATTGAAGCCCAACAATAGAATAGCTTGGGAAGTCACCGGGATTCTCCTCTAGATCCATGACATCCCTTAGCTCTTCCTCCTTTGAATTCTACAATAAAATGTTCAAAATTTGAACCAATCTCCTTTCACACCTCTACGTCCGATCTCATTGAAGAGTCTACCCTTTGAAATTCTTTGAAGATAATATTTCTTGATTTTTATCGAGAGCCTTCTTAGGTGACTTTGGTCATTTAATATGTAATTAACTATAGGGGCTTGTGCTTATAGGAAGCATGTCTGAAGCCAGCTTAATATAAACCCTATTTAATCCTTTATATTAAATAGAGGAACTTGTCGGCAAATATAAAGGTTTTGCAGACCAAACGGATGTCATATATTCCTTAGTATATTTGATCGAGCCTCATCCTCAAGTCTTGTGTTTGTTTTTCGGGATATATACAGGATTTAAGGTTCAGTGCTCTTTCCTTTAAACTATAAAAATTATGGGATCAGTTTGATTTCATATTTATTAAAAGTAAACATATATGTAAATTAAAATGTCATTCTGAAGTGGGCGATGAAATTTCGATTCCGGTGACTAACAACTTCTTATGGGCAACTCCTCCAACAAAAAATAGCACCGACACAAAGGGTTGGGTATCTGGATCTATAAAAATTTAGGTTGAAATAAGGTAACCCATGTTAGGTTTTGTTACTCCAATCAAACCTCGGTTAAGTTAAACTTGAGCTGAATCTTAGTTGAGTCGATGTCAGACTAGACCTAAGTTAAATTTGGGGTTGAGTGCGGGGACAAGTTTTATATTTCTTTAGGCTAGCTTGATGTAAGTTAGGTTGGCCCTGTCGGTGAGGAAAAGTAGGGTTTGTGGGGAGTTGCCCGTAACAAGCTGTCAGTGATCGGAATCAAAATCTCGTCGCCCGCTTCAGAAGGACGTTGAAGTTTGAAATCAAACTGACCCCATATTTTTTCATAGTTTAAATTGAAAGAGCACTGTACCTTAAATCCTGTATCTATCCCGAAGGATAAACACAAGACTTGATGATGAGACTCGATCAAATAAACTAAGGAAAATATGACGTCCATTTGGTCTGTGAAACCTTTGTATTTGCCGACAAGCTCCCCTATTTAATATAAAGAATTAAATAGGGTTTATTTTAAGCTGGGTTTGGACATGCTTCCTATAAGGGAAAACCCATATAGTTAATTACATCTTAAATGACCAAATTCTCCTAAGAAGACTCTCAATAAAAATCAGGAAATATTATCTTCAAAGAATTTCAAAGGGTAGGACTTTTCAATGAAATCAGACGTAGATGTGTGAAAGGGGATTGGTTCAAATTTGGACCATTATATTGTATTATCCAAAGGAGGAAAAACTAGGTGATTTCATGGATCCAGAGGCGAACCTCAGTGACTTCCCAAGCTTATCTAATGTTTGGCTTCAATTTTGAGGAGAGATATTTAGGTGTTTCATCCTGCAAATTTTATTAGTTAAGGCTTACATTCGTGTGAAACTATCACACAAATAGCCTAAAAGATGTGAGGATTTAGGTCGTG
>JXCR01137197.1:69069-81853 GCA_002079205.1 Phalaenopsis hybrid cultivar | reverse complement strand
ATTTTAGTACTACATAAAAGTTATGATCTGTTGTAGTAATGTTTTAATTCAGAAATACTATAAGTTTTATCTAAATAAATATCATAGTAAGATTTTCAGAAATTTTCAAGTAATTGAATTAACTCTGTAGCCACAAGATTATTTAGTCATCAAGTTTAAGAGTTCCAGTAAAGTTTTAATTCAGAAATACTATAAGTTTGATCTAAGTAAATATCATAGTGAGATTTTCAAAAAAAAATCAAGTAATTGAATTAACTCTGTAGCCACAAGATTATCTAGTTATCAAGTTTAAGAGTTCTAATATTCTATTCATTAAAGAATGACTATATGTTGTAATATTAAGTCACTTAGAATATTCAAATGATAGGAACTTTATGGGAACACTACTAGTAAAAGATCAAATGACTATATGTTGTAATATCAAGTCACTTGGAATATTTAAAATGATAGGAACTTCATGGGAACACTACTAGTAAAAGATCTAATCCATAAATATAAGTTCAAGGATAGGAATTTCATGGGAACACTACTAGTAAAAGATCTAATCCATAAATATAAGTTCAATTGGAAACTTCATGAGAACTAAGATGCATCCATAAATATAAGTTCAGGGAATGTATTAGGTTTTCCCTTTAGGTAGGTCCAGTGAAGCCAATTTTTTATTAGGCATATCTTCAAGCTTCTCCTCACTTCCATGTTTTTTTTTTCTTTCTTTTCTCTTTTTCATTTGGATTGCTTTCAATCTTATATATTTTTCTTTTCTTTTCAGGGATTGTTTTCAATCCTTTATTTTTCCATTTTTCAAGTGAGGATTATTATATCTGGATAGTCTTTAATGATTTTGAACTTCACTTTTCTTTCTTTAAATTTGAAACTCAAAGCATTCCTTTACCTGATAAATATTCATAGCTTTTACATCATTGAGCCCCAATCTTTTCTTCTCAAATGAATTTTCATGATTTTGAACATCACATTTCTTTCCCTAAATTTGAAACTCAAAGCATTCCTTTACCTTATAGATTTTGATCTTCACTTTTCTTTCCCTAAATTTGAAACTCAAAGCATTCCTTTACCTTATAAGTAATTTGAACATCACCTTTCTTTCCCTAATTTGAAACTCAAAGCATTCCTTTACCTTATAAATATTTTACATCACCTTTCTTTCCATAAATTTGAAACTCAAAGCATTCCTTTACCTTATAAATATTTCATAACTTCACTTTTCTTTCCCAAAATTTGAAACTCAAAGCATTCCTTTACCTTATAAATATTTCATAGTTTCCCTAAATTTGAAACTCAAAGCATTCCTTTACCTTATAAATATTTCATAGTTTTTACATCGTGAGCCCCAATCTTTTCTTCTCAAATGAATTTCCAGATTCTTAATACTTTAAAATATAGTTTTCGAGCCCCAATCTTTTCTTCTCAAATGAATTTTCTACTTCAAAATATAGTTTCATTTACTTTAAATAGTTAACTATAATCTTATTCTCTTATACTAGAATATCTTAAGTTGCAAAATTAATTTTCATTACAAACATATTTCCTTAAATCTACCATAATATTTAAAAGGCTNCATATTTCCTTAAATCTACCATAATATTTAAAAGGCTACAAAAATATAGTTACCTGAATTAAATTCACTATATGAAATCATATAAATATTTTTTGAAAATAATGAAATAGAGGACATCTAATAGTTAATCTTTTTCTTCCCTCCCCCAAACTTAAATTTTTAAATATGAAATAATACAAGTGGAAAGAAAACTATAAATATAAATCATACCTCGGTATTGTAGGCATTTTCATCATTCTGAAATTTCTGCAGGTCTTCTCAAATTTTTACTTCACATGGTCTGTAATATTAGGAACTTTCTACACATAAGATAATTAATTTTGAAAAATTTAAACATTTAAATGACTTGCTTTTTTATCTCAATACTAAATCACTAAGATAATTAATTTTGAAAAAATATAAACATTTAAATGACTTGATTTTTTATCTCCGAATTTTGGAAAATATAAACATTTAAATGACTTGATTTTTGATCTCCACTATAATTTATGATCCAGAGGAGACATCATAATTTCAAAATATTTTGAGTTCATTTGATAACTTAAGTTGATTTTTAAAAATAAATACCACTTTTGACACTTTAAAATATTTTGAGTTCATTTGACACCTTAAGTTGATTTTTAAAGATAAATACCACTTTTAACACTTGAATGATTTTGAGTTCCTTACATAAATTGATTTTTAAAGATAAATATCACTCTTAACACTTAAATGATTTTTTAAAAATCAAGAAATAACTTAAAAAATTATGAAACTTAGTTTTTTGAGTTCTCTGTGATCAGGGGTATTTTCTAAAAATAAAATGATATTTAAAATAAAATTTTAATTTTTGGCCTATTTTAAATATTTAAACAATTAAAAATTCATAAAAAACACAAAAATAATAAAACTCATGAAATGCTCTAAATTATTTCCTAATCACTTAGGAACAATTAGAATTTTGTTTTTGATTTTCTAAATAAAGATATTGAATTTCAATGCTTAAAAATAATATTTAAAAGGCTAAAAATGAGTTTTCACTAAAATAATTCCAATAAATAAAAGAAAAATCAAAAAAATATAAAATTTACTCCTCTGAGTTCTCTGACCTTAGGGAGATTTTTCAAAAATATAAAACTTAATTTTTACCACTTAAAATATTTTATTTTTATTAAATAACCCATAACTTAAAATAATTCTAATAAATCACAGAGAATTCAAAAAATTGTGAAATTTGATCCAAAGGCTTCTCTAGTCTAGTTCTACCTCCAGTAAAAATTTTAGGGGATTATAATTACATTGGTCAAGTTAGGAATTTTCTTTAGAAAATCCTATTTTTGCATTAAAATAATTATATAAATTAATTTAAATTTTGAAAAATCATTAATGAGGTAGGATAAAAATTTCAAAGTTATTTGAATTGAATTTGACAAATTATGAAGTGTTAGAGCCTTAGGGGCAAATGTGTAATTTTGGAAATCTTGCCTTAATTAACATTTAGGCTTAATTCAAGGAGGGGAATGGGTAACCTCTAATCTTAATCAATTTATTTGATGTTTGAAACACAAAGGGGTTAATTGGTAGAAACCAAACTCACTTTCTTAATTAAGATTAATGAATTTCAAAATTATCAAAATTTGGAAGCTTATTAAAATTAAATGATCCTGGACTTAGGGGTATGACTTCTGAAGTCAATAACTAAACAATTTAATGCCCCTATGTTGACATTCAGATAAAATTCAAGTCATGAATCATGACCACTTAAAACTTAACCTTTTTTAAACTAATGAAGACACTCACCTAGGTCTTAAGGGCTTAGTGATGACTTAAGCTAAATCAAAATTCACTAAATGAGGATTAGAGAAATAAAATAATTAAAACAAACATCCTTGACACACCACTAAGCCCAATTAGGATTAAAATTTGGCTAAGTGTCCAAATTACACTAATTTCCCCTTTAATGGTCTTCACCCACATAATTCTTAAATTGAATCATAAGTGATAAATACCCTATTCTTAGGGATAATTGGGACATCAATGTTCACTGAGCATTAAGGATATTTACAGGATGAACTATTAAGCAACATTATAAGTTTAAATGGACTCGAATCTTTTCACTAGTTGGTGAGAGGGAGACATGGACCTGCTTCACTCTCCTAACATGTTGGATACCTCAGAGGCCTATTAAACTTAATACTTTTAGCTTAATGAAATCATCGTTAATTAAACTTTTAAGGACTCAACAAAATACAACATAGAGTTAGGAAAACCCCTTAGAACTCTACTTTTCCTGCTCTTCATAAATGCCCTCACATGCATTTTCAAGTATCAGGTGGTGGAACGAGAACACTCGTCAGGTACGCTTTTATAGTTTATAGTACCGTCTTTCTGCTCCCTTTTCCTTACATGTTTCATGCTTGCATTTACCTACATAAACTCTCATGTTAACTATAACCATAACCAAAATCAAAACTAAAATCAACCAAGATAAAATTCACCGCCAAAAAATTCAAAATATAAAACAACTCAAAATTTAATCACAAACATTACCCAAAACCACAATTTTAACTAAATTAAGATGTCTCTATCGGATGATTGGGAATCCCTCAGAGGAGGTAACCTACGGTTGCTAACGAGGCTTCCTACGATTTAAATGAAATTATGGAACTCATTAAGTTGGGTTTAGTAAGTTCATTTGGACTAAGTGAATCCAATATAAAATAGTGATGCCGGAACGAGGGAACCGTAGGATCCTAACCGGTGTCGCTCTAATCAACTTTAATATGCCCTCATAAAATTTAAAGAACTTCAACCATAGGGCCACCTGATTTGATAGTATAACTTGACACATTAAATAACTCAAACTGGTCGCGGCAAGGAGCTTGGAGCTAGCACGGTGGGCAGCACGGTCATTTTCAACAGCAAAACCTGTCTTCCCCAACTAAACCAATCTTCCTTCCTTGGAATTAAACAACAAAGCCATAGGACTTCGAGTTTTCTTGCTTATGCAACGTAAATCCTCACCCCATCTTTAGGCCTTTGTATAGCCCTGCTATACAATATAAGCCGTAACTCTTCTTAGGATTCCGAGGTTGTCATTTATCACAACCTAAATCCTCACATCTTCCAAGCTATTTGTGTGATCATTTCACATGAATGTAAGCCCTAACTAATAAAATTGACAGGATGAAACACCTAAATATTTCTCCTCAAAACTGAAGCCAAACATTAGGATAGCTTGGGAAGTCACCGAGGTTCTCCTCTGGATCCATGACATCCCGTAGTTCTTCTTCTTTTGGATTCTACAAAAAAATGTTCCAAATTTGAATCAATCCACTTCCACACCTCTACATCTGATTTCGTTGAAGAGTCTTACCCTTTGAAATTCCTTGAAGATAATGTTTCTTGATTTTTATCGAGAGTTCTCTTAGATGGCTTTTGGTCATTTAAGATGTAATTAACTATAGAGGCTTGCCCTTATAGGAAGCATGTCCGAACCCAAATTAATATAAACCCTATTTAATCCTTTATATTAAATAGGGGAACTCGTCGGCAAATACAAAGGATTTGTAGACCAGACGGACGTCATACATTCCTTAGTTTATTTGATCGAGCCACATCCTCAATTCTTATGTTTATCCTTTGGGATAGATACAGGATTTGAGGTACAATGCTTTTTCATTTTAAACTATGAAGAATATGGCCAGTTTGATTTCATACTTCAATGTCCTTCCGAAGCGGGCGACGAGATTTTGATTCCAACGACCGACAGCTTCTTACGGGCAACCCCACAAACCAACCCGAAGTAACGCCGAAACCTCTATAATAATATTAATTAGTCATAATTTCCTTACTAACATAAGACCGAAGATAGCCTCATTTGCCTCTGCAACTAAGGGAGAAGACACCACAGCCTCCGCAGCAAACAAGCAAACTATTGAACCACCAAAATCATGGCAAAGTCCACAAATACTAGTAGAATTAGCTTTCCAACAACCATCTATTTTGATTTTAATGTAATGTGCACTAGGTTTATTCCAACCTACCTTAGACAAACATCCCCTTACCATAATAGGCAAAATATTCTTTTAAAACCTCATTGCCAAATTCTTAAAATTATGTCATTTCTATTTTCTACTTAGATATCCTAAGATCAGTCGTGTAGTATTAGAAACATTAAGAGATAAATTTATAAAGAGAGCATTATTATAGGAAATTCAAATAAACCACTTAAGAAAAACAAGAACATTACCTAAAAATGTATTCACCAATTTACTTTAAGGAACAAACATATCAGTAATAGAATTATGAGAAGTTGACATTCTAAAACTAAGAAGCCTTTTAGTAACCTTATTACTAACTTTAGCTATAAAGCTGCAGTTGCCGAAAATGTGATCAAAAGACTTCCCTTTATTCTTACAAAGTATGCAGTAACAAGGTAATCACAAACCTTTCAACTTAAGAATATCATCTGTAGGAGTGATGTTATTGAAAGCCCTTCGTATAAATAAAGACATAAAAGGGTTTAACTAAGGATTCCAAATCCTTTCAAGATTCGAACCCTCAAAATTTGAAACTAAAGAAATAAGGCACTTAGAAATTGAATCACCAATCCATATCTTAACAACAGGAACGTCAATCAGATTACTTGAAGTAGAAATAGGTAAAGAAGATATAAATTTAGCATCATTTATATGAACTAATTGAGCCAACCTATCAAAAAACCAAGCATCATTAGCCCAAAAATCCTGAACCATGATATTATTGTCATAAGGACCACCATTTTCCCAACACATCATCAAACTTGAAGGAGCACTGACCAGAACCTCAGTATGCCAGCCACCTTCAGCATTTCTTTCCAAACAAGAGAATCTATCTTGGAATGGGAGATTGATAACGAATGGCTATTAATACAATATTTAGTATGCATTAACTCAACCCACAAGGAGTTCTTCTTATGAAAACGATCCAAAATTTTCATTTAATTTACTTTATTTGAATCATCAAGACTTATAAAACCTAACCCCCCTTCCCAAAATGTTCACAAAACTTCCTCCATCTCATCTAATGAATATGATCCTTACCAATGCCATCCCATAAAAAAATATTATAAAGACCCTTGAGTTTTTTCATGAACCCCATTGGCATATTCATAACCTGTAAAGAATAAATAAGCAAGGAGCAAAGAATACTCTTCAGTATAGTTATTCTCCCCTCAAAGAAGAAAAAATTATTCTCCCAAGATAAAGTTCTGTACTTTCCATTATCAAATAACCACAAATAATTAGCATTCCTTTTTTATCCCTTTGTTTAATTTGAAACCAAGATAAGAAAGAGGAAGAGTAGCTTTTTTGTAATTATTAAAGTTAGATATCTGGTTCTTCTTCTTAGTATTAACAAACTTAGAATAAAAAAAATCACACATGGATGTATTGAAGATCTGACCAGAAACAACCGGAAAGTGATTAAGAATCTCCCACACCTTCTTAATTGAACCTTTATTAGCATTGAAAAAAAATTATCATGTCATCAGCATAACAAAAGTGAGAGATACTAAGGTTACACTTACGAGCATAATTTAAACTAGGTAAAGTGGAATATAAACCATTAAGGCATCTTGAGATGTAGTCAAAAGCAATAATGAAAAGATATGGAGAAAGAGTATCTCCTTGTTTAATTCCTTCAGTAGCTTGTAAGAACCCACATTTGCGCCCACTGATTAATAAAGAATAATTGTTGCAACCCAAAATACTTTGAACAATTGAATAGAACTCATTTAAGAAGCTAATAGCCTTTAACACATCTAAGATGAATTCCTACTTATAGAATCAAAGCCTTTCTTAATATCTAATTTGAAGATCATATTACCTCCACTACACTTATTATCAAAATCCGTGAGAAGTACCTGCACTGTGAGCACATTGTCACAAATATTCCTATTTTTAATAAAATCTGATTGAGTAGAGAAGATAATATCCTTTAGGAAAGGATGAATCCTTTTTACCATTATTTTAGAAATAATCTTAGAAACCACTGTATTCAGATTGACCGATCGAAAAGCATCCCAAAAAGAAGGATTACACACATTAGGAATTAACACAATATCATAAGATTTGAAGTATTTAGGTAGGTCCACACCTCTGAGGAAGCCCTGAATAGCCATAATAAGATCACCTTGAATAACCTCCCAACCCCTCTTATATAACTCATCTGTAAAACCACTGGTCCTACAACTTTCATATCAGTCATACTATCAAGTACTTCTTTAAAATCTGTAGCACTTGGAATACCAGTCAGACTCCAAGCATTAAAAAGGGTAGAAGAGCTATACATATCCATATTAATCTTGGACAAAGAACTCTCATCACTTTTAAAGACATTAGAGAAGTATTTAATTCCATCATCAGCAATATCACGATGAGCAGGTAAAAGCCTACCATCAATAGAATAAATCCTCGTAATCGTATTATTCCTTCTTCAAGATTTAATACAAGCGTGAAAGAATGAAGAATTCTTGCCACCTTCAGTAGAATTAATAGTAGCAGCTTTTTGATATACATATATATATATATATATTTCTTAAATAAGTTTTAACGTTCAAAAAAGATCTTTTAACAGATTTACCACAGCTTCCCCGAAAATGGCACCAAAAACTTGATGCGGGCAATTTCTGTGAGCTATAATTTTTTTTTCAATGCCATAACACACACGATAGCTAAACTAAAAAATATGCATGTTGACCTCACTTTTGGTTGAGGTTTAGTTTTTCCTCTTTAGTAGCCTAAGGTCTAGCCATAAGACCTTCCTATTGATTATTCTTAGAAAACTAGACAAGGAACCCTCACCATTAGAAATTCAAACTCTTCTCTACTCAACTTGAAGTTCCACATATTGGTCTTAACCTCTAGTACTTAGTATGTGGGGTCACTATGGGGGAGCTCAAGGAGAGTTACCCTTAGGACTGCTGGACCTTAAGATTGATCTTGGGTGTTGGTTTAGGGCTTAAGGTACATACTTGCACTCACAATCACTCACTATCCTAAACTTAAATTTCCTAACTTTGGTCCCTTGATACTTTTAGGAGACTCATGTACGTGGTCCCCTAAACCCACTAGCCCTAGGCTAGGGTTTGGCTAAGATCACTACATAGAAGACACAAAATGGGGTTTCTATTGGTCCATGGCTTATTGATGGTGGTTGGCACTCTAACTCTACCAAGATACCCAACTAATCATTTTGCCCCTAAATCCTCCAAAATTACCTAGATACCTTTGAGACCCCAAATTTGGCAAAAATTCCCAAATCTACCCAAAATACCCAACTTGGTTCAAAAATCATTTCAAACACCTTGAAAACACCCAAACTACCCAAAATCCCCAAATTATAAAATAATCCCTAACTTAAAAAATGCATATCTTGGTGTAGAAACATCATAAAAATAAAATAAAAATACCCTCTTGCTCAGTGAACAGAGGAGAATAATGCAGAAATGATTTGGAGTCCACTTGACGCATATTTTATTTTTAATTAATTAAATAGTGATTTGGATGTTTTCATTCTCCATGCATGTAGTAATATCACCATGGCTTGAAATTTTAGCATGTTGTTGCCTCTATCTTAGGGAACATTTTCTGATTTTTCTAAAGTCAGAGGAGGTCCCTAGACAGAGAATCATATTTTTCAAATTTATATGCATTATTTTCTTAAATTAATCATGGAAATTAGCATGTTTCTTAGAAAAATCTATGAAAATTTTGGAAGGTTTATGATGATTAGAGAGCCCTTGGGAAAATTTCTCATGTGTCAAGTCATTTAAAATACGCCTAATCTTTACAAACTATAAATCACTAAGATAATTAATTTAAAAAAATAAAAAAAATGTCTTGGTTTTTCATCTCCACAATTGTTTAGGATTCAGAGAACTCACTATAAAAATTCCAAAGCATTTTGAGTTCATTTGGTAACTAAAGTTGATTTTTAAAGATAAATAACATTTTTGACACTAAAATGATTTTTAATAATTAAAATATAACTTGAAAAACTATAAAACATAGTTTTTTGAGTTCTATGTGATTAGGGTTATTTTCTAAAAACAAAATTATATATAAAATAAAAACTTGATTTTTAGCCTATTTTAAATATTTAAAAAATTAAAAATCCCTAAAAATCACAAAAATAATAAAATTCATAGAAATATTCTAAATTATTTCCTAAACACTTAGGAACAAATAGAATAATTTTCCTAATTTTCTAAATAAAGATACTGAATTTTAAAGCTTAAAAATAATTTTTAAGAGCTAAGAAATGGATTTTCACTAAAATAATTCCAATAAATCAAACAAAACTCAAAAAAATTTTAAATTTTCTCCCCTAAGTTCTCTAACCTTAGGAGAACTTTTCAAAAATACAAAAATTAATTTTCTCCAATTAAACTATTTTATATTTAATACATACGCCATAAATTAAAATAATTTTTAAAATTCAAATAAAATTCAAAAAATCATGAAATTTGGTCCAAAGGATTAATTGGACTATGTCTACCTCCAATAAAAATTTTAAGGGATTAGGATTTACCTTGGTCAAGTTAGAAGTTTTCTTTGAAAAATCCTATTTTTACATGAAAATAATTATCGTTCCCGATAGCCTAGCCCGAGAACCGTCCACCTTATAGCCTTAAGATCTCTCTCATTTCATAAACAAATTGGATGATTGTTTTTTTTTAAATTCTCATCTATACTAGAGGATCACATCCATAAGGACATCAATATATCAGATTAACTCTAAGCAAATGGAGAATCAAAAGAGGCTCGGGAGGGAAAGAGATTTTATACTTTTGCTCTGAGAAGTGTAGCTTCGATCATAGAGTCTTGGCAAATTTGTTGTGATCCAAAGAGGCTAGGAATCGAGTCTCTGGTCTTGGTGTAAGGCCTATGTTTGATTTCAATCATGATCGGATTTTGGTGTTGGTCTAAAGCTATGGTAGAGGTTCTGTGAGAGGGGAATTTAATGGGGCTTAAGCTTCTTTCACTATTGTGAAAGTGTGAGTGAAGTAAATTTGAGTTTGGTGGACTGTGGAGGTGTGTTAGGCTCTATCCTGGTTTCTGGCAAGATTTTAAGCTCAAAATTGAGCTCCAACAGTGGAAATTAGTGAAGGAAAATAGTTGGAATGCATTGAGGGGATCCTAGGGAAGCTCTGTGGTCAGTTTGGAGATGTCTCTCTAAGAAATTTTTAGCACCCCTTCCCATGAATGTGGGAGGTTCTTTTTATAAAATGGTCTAAGAGGTGGTTGTCATGGCCAATTAGGGGGTGCATTGTGTTGCTTAGGTGGAGGGCGGAGAAGCTCTACAATTTAATTTGGCTGAGCTGGCCTCTAGGTTTGATTTGGGTGAAGTTCCATGGGGGTGGCTCTCAGTTTTGAGTTTCTCCAGAAACTAGGCTAGCCGGCCACGGCAGGGGGAGGTGGCTAGGTGCTTAAAGCATCTAGGGGAATTAGTCAAAGCAATTTAATGCAATGGGGTTTAGTTTTGGTAAGGGTATCTTAAGCATGTGTACTTTTGAAAATAAGATCCCATAATTTTGGGGAGTTTTGGTCCATGGTTCATCTAGCTTGAGTTAGATGGGCTTTGGCTCAGTCTTACGGTCCAAACAATGGCTGAGCTGGAGTTAATTTGATGACTTTGGGGTAGCTAGGCCATCTTTAATGCATGGGTTCAATGTGGGTCTAAGTAATGAAAGCTTGGGTTTGGGCTAGGTTAGCCATGTCAGTTGACCTAATTGATTTATTAAGATTGTGTAAATTATTGTTATGAAATTTTTGGTGAAGGGTTGAAGTGATTTTGAGTTCAATTGGTAGGTCAATTTGAGGGATTTTTGATATTTGTCCAATTTGGGCATGTTGGGTTAGACATGGGTCTAGGTTAAGCTAGCCTTAGGAAAAGTCCAAATTAAATAATCCACATGATCAAGGGAGATGTTTTGAATATTTTTCATGAAGGGATAGAGTGGAAACTTTGGGGTTAAGGCTTTCAATTTGGTGAGATTTTGAGACATGGTCAATTTAGTGTAAATTTGGGGCTTTTTGGAGTTAGGTTGAAATCTAATGAAATTGACGCCTCACAAAGGCCAATTTAATGTCAAATTTTATGTATTGGTATGTTATGAAGGTTTTTTTAACACAAGTTGTGGCAAATGGAGTAGGCCATGGGTTCAATTTAGTGGAACCAAGTCATAGGGCCAAAATTGGGTTTTTGGTTTAGCTCAAAATTGAGTTCAAATCATGGACCCATTGAGCTTGGATTTGGTCTAGATTGGTCATATCAAGGGTTAATTTGAGTTTATAATTGAAATTTTGGGAAGTTGCGACCAATTGGATAGACATTTGAGGTAATTTGGGGAAAATATGGGCCTTTAAAGGGCAATTTGAGGGTTTTGGTTAAAGATGGTCAAATTAGAAAAATTGAGTTATGTGATAGTTGAGAAAAATGAAATTGAAAATATTTAGGGGGGTTTTGGGAATTTTTGGGATTTTTTGAATTTTTTGGAATTTTGGGGTAAGGAGGGATATTTTGGTAATTTGGCCAATTTTGGTGACTTTTGATAGTTTGGGTGTTTTCAAGGTGTTTGAAATGATTTTTGAACCAAGTTGGGTATTTTGGGTAAATTTTTAAATTTTGGCCAAATTTCGGGTTCCAAAGGTATCTAGGTAATTTGGGGGAATTTAGTGGCATAAGGCTAGGTTCGGTGTCTTAGTAGAGTTGGAGTGCCAACCACCATCAATAAGCCATGGACCAATGAAAACCCCATTTTGAGTCATCTATGTAGCGGTCTTAGCTAAACCCTAGCTTAGGGCTAATGGGTTTAGGGGACGGCCTACAGGAGTCTCCCGAAAGTATCAAAGGACCAGAGCCTAGAAATTATGGGTTTAGGGTAGTGAGTGATTGTGAGTGCAAGTATGTACCTTAAGCCCTAGACCAACACCCAAGGTTAACACTAAGGTCCAACAATCCTAAGGGTAACAAATCTTGAGTTCACCTATAGTGACCCCAGCTACTAAGAGCTAGAGGTTAAGACCGGTATGTGGAACTTCATGTTGAGTATAGAAGAGTTTGAATTTCTAATGGCGAGGGTTCTTTGTCTAGTTTTCCAAGAATAGTCAATAAGAAAGTCTTATAGCTAGACCTTATGCTACTAAAGAGGAAAAACTAAACCTCAACCAAAAGTGAGGTCAA
>JXCR01137197.1:32646-62930 GCA_002079205.1 Phalaenopsis hybrid cultivar | reverse complement strand
TATATATATATATATATATATATTTATATATAATATTTTTTGGTGTATCAGTTTATCAAAGAATTTAGTTATAATTTGAATGATGGTGGTGAGAGATGACTATTACAATCGAAAGAGCTTGAGGAAAACTGATATGAATCTTTTGAGAATGTAAAGATTTATAAAGAAAAGTTGAAATTATGGCATGATCAGAAGAATTTATTAAAGAACCTAGAACCAAGATAAGAGGTTTTACTATAGAAATCAAGATTAAAATTATTTCTTGGGAAACTGAAGTCTAAGTGTATGGGGTCATTCGTTATGGTAAGAGTTTATCCTTATCGAGTATTGTATATCAAAGATCCAAAAAATGATAAAATTTTCAAGGTAAATGGACATAGACTGAAACTTTAGTTTGATGGTAATAAGTATCTTTCAAATGAAATCCTAATGTTGGGTCAACCAAAGTAAGATGTAGATAAGTCGGGCTGACGACGTTAAACCAAATTCATTGAGGGAGGCAACGCATAGTGATTAGAGTGGATTAAGTTTAGTTTGTTTGGATTTAATAATGTTATTGCATGATTTTGTTTAAGAGTTGCACATGTGTTTTTTCTACTTAAATTGACATAATTTTTGACTTAAGGGAGGTTAAGATGTGTATTTGGACCATGGGTGAACCAGTGTTCATTTTTGCACTAGGGCCTCGACACCAAAATCTGGCGCCTAGGCTCCACTGTTGCGGAATCTTGAAACTGTGTAGTTTTTTAGTTTTTCTAACAATTTTTAGCCATCATAAAATCCCAAAACCTTCAATTCATTTCATTCTTCATCATTTTAGATTGTTTGTGAGTGATAAAAGTCTTCATATTTCACCAGATTTCAAGAATCATGGATTGCAATGCTTTAGAAAGTTCAACTCTTGGAGTCTTTGATCTTAAGAAGTTCATAAGCAAAGACGCACAGACACTTCATGATAGCACTTTGGTGAAGAAGAAATTAATAAAATAAATAGGATTCATCATAACTGGAGGGCGGATCGAGGCAGTTATTGTGCAAGGGCATTCAGAAGTCTTTTGTTACACCACATTCACTGTTGTGATCTCTCTAGTGAAGGAATTCTTTGTAAATCTTCATGGATTAAGTCATGTATTGGTCTATGTTTGAAGAAATTAGTGCCCTTCACTCCTTCAAGGACCAACAAGTTGTTCTTGGTGGATGACATGCCAATTTGCGAATTTTCTAAATTTACTCTGACTAGAGGTAATTTGATTGAGTTCTTCATATTCCTGATGGACACCGATGAACACTGAAAATTTTGAAGTGATTCCAAGGTTAGTTCTTTGTTGCATGAATAAATTTATCATCAATGCCTTGGTACTTTTTCATTTCTACCGAATTGCTTCGTACCACCAAAATCAAGGAAGAAACAAAGGAAACTAAAATACTCAATTACGGTAATCAGACGGGAAGACCTATTGATGTGAGGGAACTTATTTATAGCTTCATAATTGATTTGCACTAAATGGATCTATGACTAGGCTTGGACACCTTGTTGTTATTTTCTCACTTTATAGTCAAGCTCAGGTCCCTTATGAAAGTTGGGAAATTATACTTCTTTCCTGGAAGCCGATGGACCAGCCTATCTTAAGGTGTGATAGCATCAATTTTTATGTGGCACATGTAGGAAGTTCTTCTATGGATCATTCTTCATGGCCTTCAACATCATCTACATCTTGACATGCTAATTTTTTGGAAAGTATCTTTGGGGAAGTGGGGAATACAAAGAAAGAGATATGAGTGATTCATGATAGGATCAATAACATCACTAACCAATTCAATCATCTGGATGGGCAAATGAAACAATAGTCGGGTCATGCTGTCGTAATCCATGATCCACAAATTCAGATGTACAAGAAGAATTATTGGATAATCAAAGTTTCTGAGGAATTCCCGAAATATCCCTTCTACAACTTGTACGTGAATCAATCGCTTGGATATATTAGAGAAGTGGATAGTGAGGTTGATGACAATATGTAGTGAATCTTTCGTAGTGGCTTCTATATGTGTTTGTTCCTTTGAGGTGAGTTTTAAAGTGTTTAGTTTTATTGAGCATTAGCTCTGTGGTGAGCTTGTAGGATTTCTAGTATTTAGAGTGATTAAATGCTTAATAGCTTATGAGTGAATTTAGAAATTGTTTTTAGAGGTTGTTAGTGACGTATTTTTCTTTTTGTAAGGGGTTTAGATTTATATTTAAATATAAAAGATTGTTGATGTTTATGAAAATTAGATGGTGGAAGATTTTTAAACATGTTGAATTTGGCATGCTAGGGTTTGTTGTGCCTTAGTGTATAGTTCTCATTGTTAAAATTTAACAAAAACATGAAAAATTAAAGTATGGGCAATGGGGCCTAGGTGTCATAAACCAGAGATCTTGGTGCTTAGGTGCCAGAATAGGTGCCTAGGCGCGGTTCAATTAAACTATAAATCTAGTTTAACTAGATTTTTAATAATACTGTTAGCTTCTACTTCCTAGTTTTTGTAAAAAACACCGTTGGGGCTTTCTAGGGCTTCTCAAATCTTTATTTTTGGGGCAATTTGTTGGCTTAAAATCTTCAAATTTGATATTCTCAAGGTAAGAGCTTTAGTTTAATGTAAGATTTTTTTATTTTCATCGTTGATCCTTCTCACATTGCTCTATGCTGAGATTTTAGATTTTTTTTGGAATAAATGAGTGATGAATCCATGGTAGAAATTTTATTACTTTAGAAAATATAGTTGAGAGTTTAAGAATATTGTTTGAAATTTACATGGAATTTTTATAAATTTTGGCTCCTAAATCTAAGAGAAGAAACGAAAGAGTTGAGTTTGATTCTGGAAAATTTGACAATATTTTGCAGTTGAAAGCTTAATTATAATCTGACACTAGGAAAATTTCTGCTACTTCACCGCGATAGCAATAACTTTTATTATCCTGCAATTTTACACTAACTTCCTTGAGCCTCTGATGATCAACTTTTTGTTTGAGGAAGAAGAGTAGAAGTTACTCTTGAGCACATCAATGCTCTGTAACAATTGTCTAATTTTCTGAACTGTGTGTATGATTCATTTGAGCCTAATGAATCCCAGTTGGATGAGATGATTTCATTTCTTAGTGACGAAGGAGGAGTTTGAAAAATTAAGAACAAACTTAAGGTAAACTTCTCGGCCTCAATGTTAAATGCACTCATCAAGGCGTGACACTATTTTATTTATGCACTACCTCTTCCTTCAAATCATCTTAGTAAGGTGATAAAGGATAGAGCATCCTTGAATTTTTTCATTCAACAGATGAAAAATATAAATATTGGATTTATAATTTATGAGAGTATTTCTAGGTGTGGCACTACTGGAAGATTAGGTTTTTTTGCCTTGATTTTAGCTTTATATAAGCAACCAGGAGTTGAATATGAGCATTGGGAAGAAGAAATACAACCTCTTAATCTAATTAAAAGAACCAATGTTCATGTATCTGAATTGTATGCTAAAATGAGATATAGGGGAGGAATATTAAATTTTTCTTCTAGCTTTATCTTTAGACCATCGACCTCTGGTACTGCTGCTCAATCTTCTGACACTCTAAATGATATTTTTAGTGATTATCAGGATTTGACACAAGACATGGCACATCTCCAAGGCAAAGTGACAGATATTGATTTTAAGATTAATTATGTCCAGGGATACTTGAAATGTAAACATGCTTATGATAAGAGTTTCAGTACATCTCTGGAAAGTTTTCTGGAAGGAGATCATAATGTTCAGTTTCCACCAGGTCAGGTCCTCCATTTCTGGACTATCACCCAAAAGACTATATGGAAGAGGAGGAGGAGACGAATGCGGAGACAGAAATAGATGACGCTGAGGATTAGTATCTTTGTTTGTTTATTATATATGTGTTTATTTTAGTTGTGATAGATTTTCTGAACTATTTACTGCAAAATTTGTTGTTTTGGACTTGTTGCAATTTGGATTTGTTACTGTTTGTTGTATGTTTTACTGCACTACTCGTTGTTTCCCTCTACTACTGTTGTTTTTCATGTTGTTATGTTTAGAAAAGCTCCTGTGCTTAGCAATTTTTTTTCTTATATCCACATTAATTAAGCTATACATCTACTATATACTTGCCTCAAGTAATTACATAGTGACATTTTAAACCCCTTTTACAAATAAACATTTTTAATATTTTCTTTTGACTTCTATGTTTTTTTATAAATGCTTTAACCTAGTAAAAAAAAATTTAATTTTGGGGAGGGATAAAAACTTTTGAAAAACATAATTTTTATTCATCTTTAAGAAACTATAATTAATAAAAATATATTTTTAAAGCAATATGGGACCATGTGGTGTTATTTTTAGAGAACTGCATTTTTCTACTTATATTGACATTGTGGTAGACATAAGTAATTTTTTGTGATAAAGGTTAGTTCTAAAAACCAAGATATTAAGTAAAACAGAATAGGATTATAATTTTACTATTTAAAGTAGAAAAAAAATTGTCTTTTGAAATACTGAGGATCTTAGATCAATACTTTAAAGAATTGAGACTCTATGAAAAAACATTTTTGAAAACTAATACATTGGATTAAGGTAAAGGAATCCGTTAAGTTTTTAACTTTAAGAGGAGGATAGTGAAGTTCAAAATCATTAAGCGCTGATCTAAATATAGTAATCCTCGTTAGAAAAAGAAAAGAAATAATTAAAAATGATCCTGAAAGTAAAAATAAAAGAAAAGGAAAAAAGAAAAGAAAGAAACGAAAAATTCATTCGAAAATGAGGAGAAGCTTGAGGGGATGGCTTATTAAAAATAGTCTTCACTTGAATCATTTTAAAGAAAAAGGCTTTACAGTTATGAGCTTTTATTTTCATATAGTATTAGTTTACCTTTGTTAGCAGAGTTCTCCCAAATTGCATATTTTATTTTTTTGAGACTCCTATGTTTTTCAAACTACAATTAATTTTAGAAATGAATAGAAGAATTAGAATTCATGGGCAGGATTACAAAAAATTCTTATGCCTTATCTATAACCTGAATGACTAAGATTTTCCTAAAGTCAAAACTACAACATTTATAGGACAAAACTATTGAGATCTTTAATTAAACACACTACCAGATATTAAAAAATGTTCAGAATAAATAAGTTACTTGAGGACAAGTAACAATTAATTTGGGGGATTATGACATGCCTAAAATATGTTACTTTTATTTGCACAATTAACCATTATTTTTAATGATAATATGTTTTAATGAAAAGTATAATAGTTTTTTTTTCGGTGTAGATAAACTAAATGGATGAAATAGAGCAAATGGAATGAAAATGTAGAAAATTGGAGTCAAATGAAGCAAAAATGCCAATGTTGATCTGGTGCCTAGGCTCCAGAATCCAACACTTAGGCGCCATACAACAGAGAGACTGGTGCCTAGGCGCTAGAGACGATTATCTAGACGATCCATTTACTGTGGACATATTTTGAAGAGGAGTTTAAAGAAATTCTTGTGGATTTTAAGAGATCTTTTTAAAGATTTATGGAAATTCAAAACAAAGACTTTTTTGAAAAATGAAAAGAGGGTCTTTTGTAGAGAAGTGGATTCTTCATAGAGAGGAGAAAGTGTTGGAGGCTGGTTCGAATTTGGAGGAGAAGAGGAGAAGTGAGAGATATCTTCTTCACTACAGATTTTAAGTAAGTTTGGAGTAAAAATTGTAAGGAGAGTGGGTGATTTAAAGGAACTATGATGATTTCTTGGGAAGGAGTTTAAGATAAGTTGTATAATTTGTTTATTTTACTTTGTCTTATCTTGCAAACTTTTATTTATCTATAAATACATGTGTTGTTGTTTCTTCCCCATAAGATTTGATTAGTTTCCTTTATCTTTATCCGTACAATGAGGAATAATTATGTGTTAGAATGTCGTTTAGTAGAAGTACTTTTAAAATTCCATAAATTGTGTTGATTCAAATTCTATGCTTAATTTACTTGTCATTCTGGCCAATTGAATTGTTAAAATCCGTTGTAAAATGTAGTGCCTTGAAATGGGCTTTGTTCTAACATAGTAAAAATCTCATTTAGCCTCGTAAATGAGAATGTAGTCCTTGAGGTTAAGTACAAATAAATAGGGAAATATGTTTTGAGGGTGTAGAATTGGAGATTTTAAGGTGAAAGACTAAAATCGCCAAATTGATCCAGATGTTTAGAAACTAAAGAGAGATGTTTGCCCTCAGGTTAGGAGAAGTGAGAACTCTGGAGTGAGAGCTAGTATCTTCCTAACCTAACCAAAGATTCAGGTACCAAACTCTGGATTAGCTAATATTCTTTATCCACTTGACAGAGGGTATAAAATAAAATTGCTCATACTTAGCACAATACCAAGTTATATGTAAAATTATTTTCCTGCACTATTTAAAAACTCATTGCAAATGGAAGGTTATTTTATACAAATTTGAACTCTTCATACAATGTTAGTTTAGAGTAGTGGTAACCTTACAATTTAAAACCTTTTTAGACTATCCTACATTTTTACTTTGCATTTGCTTAACATACTTAGCATTCCTTTAATATAAAAGGATTAGATAATACACAAGAACTTGCGATCTTTTCCTATATAAGTTTACTATAATTTAAGAGTAGTTTTATTAAAATCAATTTTACAAGAGTTTTGGCTATCTTTGTGGGACCGATACTGGGTTTTTCAAAATATAAAAATTATATTACTTGAAACAATACGTATATTTGCCTAGTACCCCTAGTGTTTAAACCATTTTTATCATCTTTATATACTACTTAATTTTGCTCACTAGCTACTGAATAAAAATTGGGTCAAGTTTTTAGCCATATTTTTGAACTTAAGAAATTGCGTAATTGCGGTTCGTGTCATACATCCTCATGTAAATGATCAATAAGAGCATTCAACCATACCTTTAAGTGTGTAAGCAGGTGAGTTGCGAGAGATGGGGTTCCTAGAGTTATGGTTGCCAAGGCGTTGGAGTCGACGGGAGAGAGGAGGGGAAGGTTAGGGCACAAGGGAGTGGGAGAGACCGAGAGGGATTAAGGGATTATGGCATGTTTGGGGGCATAGCAAATTTCGCAGTTAAAAAAGGATTCTTTCTGACTTCTTAAAATGGCTTCAAATCTATCCATTATTAACATTAATACTCACGACATTAAATGTCAGTTATTCGAAAAGCATGTAGGTTAACGCCCCACCAAATGGTTGATTCAAAATTAACTGATGACATATGGTCATCAATTATTTTGTGCTTATAATGGATGGCACAATGAGCCGTTTATAAAAAAAATTGTCAAAAAATAACCTAATGTTCATTAGTGATAGTATGCCCTATGGTAATGCCATCGAAAATAACTCAACACGTAAGCCGTTGTAAAATCAGAAAACAGTATGACATTTTAACTGATGAAAGTTTAAGCCGTTGGTTATAGCTTTTTTTCTTATGGTGAATACATCAAACAGAGAGTCTTTATCATCGGGATAAGCGCTATATGATGTTATGAACGAGGAGGAATAGGATTTCATTAGGTGTTTGATGATATTCTCTCACCATAGGATTTTTTTTTTAAATTTCTCATTGTTAGAATTTTAATTATGTGTGGTTGTGAACTTTCAAACGTTTAAATCTGTACTTTTTTAATTTCATTTGTTATCATTGTTTGCACTGGTTGTTGATAAAAATTTGAGTTTTCAGGATGAATAAGCAAGTCATTGTGCTTCTCGTTGTTGTCTGCAGGTTTGTGAAAAATAATTATTCTGTTGCTTTTTTTTTTCTTGTTCTGGATTTTGGTCTGAATAGCCTTGGAAAATTAGACAGTGATCATTTGTTCGGTGTTTGCAGATGGTCCAACACAAATTTATGACAGACATTGACCAACACAAATTTGAATCCAACATATTTCGACGCTAAAACCAGGCTGATCTTGCATCATTCATTTATCCCATGAAATTGGTTAGTGATGATATTTACAGTCGCCAAGATAGACACAAATATTTTGCATTGGATATTTGCGACGTTAATAATTTTACTGACCACCATTTTAACTGGAAAAATTTTCCCACGTTAATTTAATTAGCGTCAGATTTTCCCTTAATTAATGTCGGATTTGTCTGACGCAAATCATTGAAAATGCTATAGTGAGATTATACTGAGTGGGTTAGGTGCCGTGATTTTTTTTTTTCTAGAGTTTTTCACATAAAAAAATTTGGCCTCTTATCTAATACTTTTGTTTTATCTATGTTCTTGGATCTTCGTGCAAAATTAAGATGTTAAATTATAAATTATCACCAAAAGTTTTCTGGCATGCAACTAACTAAAATTAATTTCTAATTTTTTTACCATACTTTTTCTTGTATGAATACAATATTGTATAATTAAGGGGTTTTTATACTTTCACTTTCTTAACTTCAGTTTTTTTTTTTTTAGGGAAGAGTGTTTTTTTCCTTTTCTTAGTACCAAAACATACTTGCAAATAAGTAAAATTAAATTACAAAAATAATGAAAATATTTTTAAATAGTTTAAATATTTACCAAATAAACTAATAAACATCTGTACGAACGCTTGACTGATAATCATGAGAATTAGGATAAAATAAAATTTAAGAAAAAAATATGCGGTAGACTGATGAGAAAGCGAAGTCGACAGCAACTAAAGTAAAGGGCCAAAGGTGGCAATGAAGGCGACAATGCTAATGATGGTGGCAATAATTGTGTTTTATACCAAGCACATTTCATATCAATCGCATACACCAGTTGTAATAAGATTGATGATGATGTTTCTTACATTTATTCAAGGGTTGCCACAATCATATCTACAATCTGATCGATGTCTTTTCATATGAAATATTAGTCTCATTCCAACTATTTAACCAGCATTGATGTTAAATAAATAAGTTAGATCATCAATTCTATTGAGAATAGTTTAATTTTAATTGTTGATAAACATAAAATGAATCCAAAATGAAGATAATTTATTAGGATTATTAATAATTGAAATAAATTATTAATACAGAAGAGTGTTCTTTTTCAAGTATTATGTTCATCAATTTTTAAGGGAAAGGAAGAGAAGGGTTAAAGAGTTGAGTCTGATTCATCATCTCCAATATTCATTAAAATTAATAAATCTTTACTAGCTTCATATATACAATCATTCTGTAATTTATTTAATTTTGGTAAATATAACTGATCTCCACCTATATGTCTAGCAATAGAGTTAATTTCTAACTAATATATTTTGAAAATTTATATCTTAAGAAAATTAAATAAAGTAATTATTTTGTGTTCCTGAATGAGTCAAGCTCAATAAAACTATTAGCTATTATGTTTTTTTAAGCAAGAAAATTATTTGGATAACCAGCAAAAGAAAAAAATGAGTATGGATGTGAAACACTGGGCCTTAGTAACCAGATAAAGTTAAAATTGAAAGGTTTTAAAACGATAAAAAATGGGAGGAATTATAATGCATCCATGCGTATGTGGACGTGAAGAGCCGTAGGAGAGCAGAGCATGGGAATTGAAGGCAATTTTGACACACATCTATCACTTTTGATTTGATTAGGAGAATCTTGGCGTTTATGGTGGGTTTCATCAGGAAGGCTGGTGATGGTGACTTGGATGCATTGGCCTTCCTGTTATGAATTTGCAGCCAGTCAGCTGGAACGCACGCATCTTGGACAGTCCCCGGCCGCCCTTCGCTTTACGTTCTCTCTCTCTCTGGGCTCTCAATATCTCTTGCCGTCATGTGTGTTTGGAATGAAGATTGATTTTGGATCTTATGTTTTCATGGGGCTTGTTCCGGATTAATTTTATTTTGTATTTTTTTATTTTTTCTTTATTATTTTTAAAATATGTTTGTTTGGTGTGTTCTTTACAATTTTAGCTGTTTCTATAAACAAATCAATATATCTTTGAAAATACACAAAATAATATTTAGGAGTTTTAAGTGTTCTCAAACAAATTATATCTTTTTCAAACATCATGTACAACGAGAATATGTCGGCATGAATTGCAAACATCTAATGGATGATTGAAGAGGTGAAGTAGCCCCGCAAAATCTACCTAGGACAACCCAGGACTGCGTGGCCCCATGAAATCTACCACATACCAAGAAGGCGTTGTATCTCAGATGGATGACGGAAAGATCACTCCTGAAGAAAGAATCTAACCAGATCAGCTAGAACGAACTTGTCACTTTCCAACTCAAATAAATTGAGAAAGTGGAACAGGTTCTCCAGTTCCAAGACAGTTGATGTGCACCTTCAGCAAATAGCCGCCCAGCCTCATAGTCACATGTCCTAAGAGCTACTCGGCCACACCCATCGGTTCCATGGGTAATATTCATGTACGGACTGGAATTCTCCCGTTGTACCAATGTATTTTATAGTAACAGTGAGTAAATCTACAATAACCCATTCTTATAAATAGGGGGTCCACTTCATGAATAAAGGTTACATGAATTAACTGTTTATTACTACATTATTTGTCTCCCTCCCTCTCCCTCTCATCTTTTATTGCTTTATTTCTAAGGCATGCCTCCCAGACATATTTGGATTGAATATTCAAAAAAGGTGTGGTGAGCGTTTAGTCATGCGGATGACAAGAAGAGGAGAGCAGTGATAAGCCCTTCAACGAAAGCAAAATACTTGACACACCCAAAATTTGTGTGCAGGGGTGTCCTGCAAGTGCACGTGTCATATCAGTAATATCGGATTTTGAGGCAATTAGATTTAAGAGAAGTTTTATCCTACTAAAGTTGGTCTTAGCATGGAAGTAAAGTTGGTTAAAGGCTGAGCTAACTATTGCTACTGAATTACAAACTACTCTTGAAGATTTACCCTTACTGAAATTCTACTAAATATATTTGAATTGGTGATAATAAAGTTAGAAAGCTACCGTCTCCTGCAATCTTATTATTGGTGTGTAGGAGATAAATACATTAAACAATGAATGTGGCTAGTGAAGAATAAAAGCACACTCTTATTTACCATCTTTCAAGTGCATAAAAATGTTTGGTTAAACTGGTTTTAATTCTATAAACCCCAATTTGAAACCATCAAAGATTATTTCCATATCTATATGCATCTCCATATAGTATACTTTTGTTTCATACCGTATAGTTCATCATGCATACTTTAATCATGTGTCCATAGCTTGCCCAAGTAATTATGAATAACCACACATTTTAATTAATCATTTGGCTAGAATAAAAATGAAATGAAGCATTGAAGAATACTCATCACATTAAAGATTAAGAGCAAATTTTAAAAACATTTTACTATCTTACATAACCTACTTATTCACTTTAATGAGACAAGGTAAGAAGACTACTCACAAAACATAGAGAGAATAACACAACACATCTTTTAATTAGTAAAAATCCTCTAGAATTGTGTTTACAAACAAATTACAATACAATTGAGAACACAATACTTATATTTTTTTTATTAAAATGAGCTAGAATATTCTCCTCAAAGGATCTCCCAATCCTTACTGCATTGGACCAACTTTAGTAGAATAAAACTTAGAATATTCTCCTCAGAGTAGTTTGTAATTCAGTAGCAATAGTTAGCTCAGCCTTTAACCAACTTTACTTCCAAGCTAAGACCAACTTTAGTAGGATAAAACTTTTCTTAAATCTAATTGCCTAAAACCATATTTCCTACTTACTTTTAGAAAACAATCACTATTCCTTAACTAAAGTACCTTAGATAGCATAGAAATAAAATTTAAGCTCTCAATTTAGAAAAAAAAACATATAGTACATCTTTCATGTAAGTAGCTTAGGAATGTAATGCAGCTTTAAATTAAGAAAGAATGTAATGAAACAAATTTTTTATTAGGTTTCCCCTCAAGCTTCTCCCCACTCAATAATTCTCTTAATCACTTTTTTCCTTGCTTTAGGATGTATTTTTCAATCCTTAACATAATTTTTAGAGGAATTACCATAGCTGGATAAGCATTAAATTTTTTTTGAATTCCACTATGATATTATTAAAGTAAAACATATAGTAATCCTCTAAACTTCTAAAAATATGATTTTAGTAGTAGCTCAATTCTTATATAATGTAGATCTAAGGATACCTAGATTTACAAATATGTAACTGTTTTCAAAGATGAAAATGAAAAAACATTTTTCAAAGTTTGAACAACAAGTTAACTAAACTGTAGTCTAGTCTCATTCACATATAATTTAAAATAAAAAAGTACTATGGTTTACCTTTTTAAAAATTGCAGTAATTTAAACTTAATATGAATTACTTGAAATCGCTTTTAAAATCATAATAGTTTAAATGCAGGTTAAAGAGGCCAACTATGTTTAGACTTATAGAAAGAATTTATCCCCCCCCCTCCCAACCAACTTAACTTTGAGCATATTAAACATTGTAAAAAATGAATACATGTAGGAAGAAAATATCCTAGACATACCTTTTACCACATGTATCTATCAACAAGATTAAAATGTATACGCAGATCAAATATACCAGTAGTAGCAAGTAAGTTATACCTAAAGAAAAATAAAAATGAAACTACACTAGAAAAAGTATAAAATGCAACATGTACTCAAAATACCTAAGTCCATGATGCACCAAAATATGCTTTCTTAGGCTTATATTTTATACTAATTTTTGGTGTTATTGCACTTTAAAGGAAGGTATTTTTCATGATTTATTGAAAGTTGCTAATTTTTAGTACTTGAAGAAAAAATTAAGCAAAATGGATGAAATTTAGAGTCAAAATAGAATTTTAGAATAAATTTTCAACGCCGACGGTGCCAGACTGGGTGCAGATGGTGCCAATTGATAGAAAGCACAAAATTAGTTAATTGACCACTAGCGTCGACGATGCCAATGTCGGTGCAAGGCCTTTTTCTATAAGATTCGACAAATTTGGACACTTTTTTAAGAGTTTTTGTATGCTCCTCTTGAAAAAATGACATTAGGCTCTATTTAGAGTGAAAATTGATCAGAAAAAAGCCCCCCTCCCACCTTGAGTCCATTAGTCCTTTGGTTCATTAGAGTTTTGAGTTAGTTCTTTGAGTTTTGTGGTGAGTTTAAGTGTGAATTATTTTCTAAGAATTTTTGGAGAGGGAGAGAAGTGAGAGATTTTTTCTTTCTTACTTTTTCTTAGAGAGAATCAAGAGGCTTCTAAAGAGAGAGAGTCCAAGAGAGGCTACAAGGGATTTTCTTTGGGAAAGAGTTTCAGATAAGTGTTATTTGTTTGTTATTGTTTTATGAACTTTCATTTATATATGAAATTTTTATTTTGTCGTATATTTCTCATAAATTCTAAGTAGTTTTCTTTATCTTTCTCCCTACTCTAAGATATGGTGAAATGAAGAGATAAGTTGGATGTGCCAACTTTAAAATATAAAAGAAATTGTGATGGTTTTTCCACTCCATTCTAAATTTAATTTTTGATCTGGCAAATTGAAATGTTAAAATCTATTGTGAAACATATGATCCGGGAAATGGAATATGAGTTCTAAAACAGAGTGAAAATCACATTTAATCCTATAGAGGAGTGTTTCGATCATTGAATTAAGTACAAAAAAATAAGAAAATATACATTTTTGGGCGTACAATTGGAGATTTGAGGGTGACAAAATAAAATCCCCATTATTGTTTTAGTGTTTAGAAACTAAAGCGAGTTTTAACCGTCAAGGGAAGAGAAGTGGGAGATCTGGAGTGAGAGTCAATATCCTCCAAGCCTAACCACGAATTTAGGGGCTAAACCTGAGATTAACCAATGATTCTATATAACACTGAATAAGGGTGGAGAATTAAATTTAATCATATTTGGCACAATATAGATTTAAATAATTTATCTCATCTCATTTAACCAAAAACTCATTGTAGTGGGAAAGATGTTTTTTCATATTATATAACTTTATCACATAAACATAGTTCGGTAGTTACTGTTTAAATTTGCATTACAATTTTGCTAGTTGTTAATAACTAAGTTCAGATAGTACCTTTTAGTGAGTTTTTTTATTTTATTGTTGTGGGTTACTTAGTCAATTTATCATTTTGAATTTAAACATTCCTCGTGGGATAGATATTTGGGGTTTAAACAGAAGTCCTGTATTACTTGATAACGATACGTATACTTGCATAGAATCCAAACATAAATTACTTAAATTTCTTATTCATAAAATAACACATCAAGTTTTTGGCGTCATTGCAAAGCGGAGTCAACTTTATAAATTTTGCACAATCATAATTATCGGGATCAAGTTTTTGGCGTCGTTGTCAGGGAAGGTCACGGTAAATTAAATAGATTTAGTGAATTAAAAAATTTAGTGATAAAAATTAAAAATTAAGAATTAAAAATAATAAAATTTTACATCATAAAAAAATTATATATATATTTAATAGTATTTTAAAGAAATTTTTCTTTGCTTATTATATTTGTTTATGTGTAGTAATGGATCTGAAAGTTTAATACCTTACGATTCAAAATTAGAACATACTATTACAAAAGTTCAAAAAGAACAAAAAGAAATTAATAATTTGAACAAAATGGCAAAAAACTTAGATAATCAAATAAATGAAAATCGCCAAAGACCCTTAAAAGATTATGCTAATTATACAATAGATGAGCTTCACTTGACTATTCAAAATCCTAATGTTGCTGCTAATTCATTTGAGCTTAAACCTGCTTTTATCCAAATGGTACAAGATTTGGAGAAACACCTACTGGAGATCCTAACTTACATCTTGCTAGTTTTCTTGAAATATTTGCTACTTTTAAATATGACAGACTGTCTAATAATGCTGTCAGGCTCAAACTTTTTTCTTTTTTAATAAGGGATAAAGCTAAACTTGGTTAAATTCATTTGCAATTGGATCTATCAGAACTTGGGGAGAACTACTGAAAAAATTTGGCTAAAAATTTTCCACCCTAAAAAACTTCTCAGCTTAGAAATGATATTATAACTTTTCATTAATTTAAAGGAGAATCGATATATGAATCCTATGAAAGATATAAGGATCTCCTTAGGAAATGTCCACACCATGCTTTTCCAGATTTATTAATAATTCAAATCTTGTACAATGGAGTAGTTAGATCACTTAGATCTATTATAGATGCTGATGCAAGTGGATCATTAATGTCAAAACTGAAGCATACTCTTTAATAGAGGAAATGACTACTAAGAATTTTCGATGGCCTTCAAACGGGTAAATTTTAAGAGAGTAGCTAGTTTTCGTGATTATGATGCGATGTCTATTTTAGCATCTCAAACTGCTTCTATATCAAAAAAGATTGATCAAATTGGAGTGAACCCAATACTACCAGTATTAGAGGAATATTCACTAGGACAAATAATTGATACTCAATCATCTTATGAAACTTTGAATGCTATAAATAATCAAAATAATAATCCCTATTCTAATTATTATAACCCTGGATGGAAAAATCACCATAATTTTTGTTGGAATAATTATAACAATTCAGTGAACCCCTCAAGAAATTCAGTTAAACATAGAAATCCTAAATAACGACCTTATTATCCTCCTAGATTTAACTCTAACCCTAACTCACAAGTTAAGGAAAATAAGTTGACTATGCAAGAAATAATATTGAACATGGGAAATCAAATACAAAATCAAGGGGTTGCTATTAGAAATATTGAAAATCAATTAGAACATATAGTTACTACACTTAGTAAAAAAAACTTCAGGAATTCTTCCGAGCACTGTGAAAGTTAAACCAAAAGACCAGAATAAGGAGCAAATTAAAGCTATTCAATTACGAAGTGGAAAAGAAGTGTAAACAAGAATCCAAAGATAATTTGAAGTAGAGGAGGAGAAGGAAGAGATTGAAGTTACCACAATGAAAAAGAACCAATATAAGTTCCTTCAGAGAAGCCACCACCTCCGTTTCTTCAACGATTGAAGTAGAAGAATAAAGACAAAAAAATTATAAAATTTTTGGAATTCCTTAAAAAGTTAATGATAAGTATTCCTTTCATTGAGGCTTCGGAAAAAATGCCAAGTTACGTGAAATTTATGATGGATGTATTAAATAAGAAAAGGAAGTTTTTAATCACCAGACTGTTGCACTTAATGAAGAGTGTAGTGCTATTATTCAAAAAAAGCTTCCTGAAAAGTTAAGAGATCCTGGTAGTTTTACTATACCTTGTGCTATTGGTGGAATTTTTTTTAGAAAGGCCTTATGTGATCTAAGAGCTAGTATTAACCTATTGCCTCTATCAATTTTTAAGTGTTTAGATTTAGGAGAAATTTCCCCTACTACTTGACGACGACTTTATATATGCAATAAAATATAAGATAAATATGGATGCATTTAATACTGCTGCTAAAAGATTTAATTCCTCAGCAACTGTACCAAAACTTAATTACAGTTATGGATTCGATAAAGATGGATGTATATAATTCAGCAACTGCACCAAAAACTTAATAGCAGTTATAGAGTCGATAAAGATGTATGTATAAAAATATTCAATAATTGTAAAGTCACACTTATCAACGCAAGTATATGTATCGCTCAAGTAATATAGGGCTGTAATGGAGTCCTAGAAAACGATCCCACCGGGAGTAGTTTAGAATTACGGACTAAAACTTTAGAAAAGCAATACTTTAATCACAACAATAACGTTCAATTTGCTTATCTATCATTAATAGGCAATTGAAATAAATAGATAATTTTATTAACTAATAAATAATTAGGGATATTAAGTATGGTTTAATTGTGATAATCAATACATAAGAAAACATCCTTCTCATTGTCAGGAAATTATAGTGAACGGATAAAATGAATTAGTTCAATTTATATTTTGCCAAATAGAAACATACCTATTCTTTACCCTTTTATCCAGGCACAAAAAAACATTGACTAATCCTATGTTTGTTTACTGAATCTGCAGCTAGGCTGGATGGACGCATAAAGAACATTGACTAATCCTATGCTTGTTTACTGATTCTGCGGCTAGGCTGGGAGGATACTTAAAGAACATTGACTAATCCTATGCTTGGTTACTGATTCTATGGCTAGGCTGGAAGGATACCTTAAAAAACATTGACTAATCCTATGTTTGGCTGATTCTGCGGCTAGGCTGGGAGGATACCGAATAAAGAACATTGACTAATCCTATGCTTGGTTACTGAATCTACAGCTAGGCTGGGAGGATACCGGACACTTTGGAGCTCCCACGTTCCCCTCACCTGAGGGCTAACATCTACACATCAACACCCAAACATAAAGAACATTGACTAATCCTACGCTTGTTTACTGAATCTGCGGCTAGGCTGGGAGAATACCGGCTCTTACTTTCGAGCTCCCACGTTCCCCTCGCCTGAGGGCTAACATCTACACTTCAACACCCAAACGATAGGATTGAATTGAGCTCCCACGTTCCCCTCGCCTGAGGGCTAACATCTACACTTCAGCACCCAAACGATATGACTTACCCTTTGGTCCAGACATAAAGAACATTGACTAATCCTATGCTTGGTTACTGATTCTGTAACTAGGCTGGGAGGATACCGACTCTCACTTTGGAGCTTTCACGTTCCCCTCACCTGAGGGCTAACATCTACACTTCAACACCCAAACGATAGGACTGAATTGAGGAATTTACTAAATTTGCGGCTAGGCTGGGAGGATATCGGCTCTCACTTCGGAGCTCCCACGCTCTTCGCCTGAGGGCTAACATCTACACTTCAGCACCCAAACGATAGGACCGAATTGAGGATTTTATTCTGTCACTCACCTGAGGGCTAACATCTACACTTCAGCACCCAAACGATAGGACCGAATTGGGGATTTTAGTACGTTCCCCTCACCTGAGGGCTAACATCTACACTTCAGCACCCAAATGATAGGACCGAATTGAAGATTTTAGTCTTTCACTCTAAACTCTCCGATTCTACTCTTGATAATAATATTTCCCTATTTATTTGCACCCAACTTCCAAGGGCTTTGACCTCTCTTAATCTTGGATGTAATCATCACTTTAGTTGTAAAACTCAACTTATTTTACCAAATCAATTTGCCAGATTGAAAGTAAATTAAGATCGAAGTGAAAAGATCATCACAATTTCTTAAAAATTTTCATGGCTTCACTAATTGAAATCACCATTCCATAAATCTCCAGACAAAGAGAAAGACAGAGAAAACTACTCAGAACTCATGGGGAAAACGCAAAAAAACTCGAAATTCATATATAAAATCAAAGTCATACAAACTACAACAAGTAAATAGCTTATCTCTAATTTCTCCCCAAGCACTCCTCGAAGTTTCTCTGAATCTCTTCCTTTCTTTACAGCACACAAAATTTTTCAAAGCGAGCAAGGAGGAAGAAATCTCTCACTTTCCCTCCACTCTTACAATTTCTCGAAGAATTCCTCATAATATTGCTCCTCGAAGTTCCTCTGAATCTCTTTCTTTCTTTACAGCACACAGAATTCTTCTTCGAAGTGGAAGGAGAAATCTCTCACTTTCCCTCCACTCTTACAATCTCTCGAAGAATTCCTCACAATTATTACACATCTCTCACTTTCCCTCCACTCTTACAATCTCTCAAAGAATTCCTCACAATTGTTACACTCTAATGGAAATTCTATACACTAATGGTGACCTCCAAGGCCTCTAGACTCTTGTAATTTTCGGCCAAAATGTTCTTTANTCTTATTCTCTTATACTAAATATCTTAAGTTACAAAAATTAATTTTCATTACAAAAATATTTCTTTAAATCTACCATAATATTTAAATAATTGCAAAAATATAGTTGCTTGAATTAAATTCACTACATGAAATCATATAAATAATTTTTGAAAAGGTTGAAATAGAGGACATCTAATAGTTAATCTTTTTATTGGCTTTCTCAAACTTAAAATTTTAAATATGAAATAATACAAGTGGAAAGAAAAACTATAAATATAAATCATACCTATGTATTGTAGTCATTTTCATCATTCTGAAATTTCTGCAGGCCTTCTCATATTTTTATTTCACCTAGTTTGTAATATTAGGAGCTTTCTGCACATATAAATTATTAGAGGAATTTCTGGGTAATGAAATTTTGAAATAAGTATAAAACTAAAACATTAAATAAGCACAATATTTCCTAACACTTACTTCACCTGGTCTATAATATTAGACGCTTTCTACACATATAAATCATTAAAGAAATTTTTATGAAATTTTGAAATAAGTATAAAACTAAAACATTAAACAAGCACAACATTTCCTAACACAATTACAATACTAAATAAAACAAATAAGTATAAAACTAAAACATTAAACAAGCACAATATTTCCTAACACAACCACAATACTACACATAAGTATAAAATTGAAACATTAAATAAGCACAACATTTCCTAACACAAACACAATACTAAATAATTAAAATTAAAATACGAAACGAAAATCACATTACAATCCACAATTCTACTCAACATCTATTAAACTACACATGCAAATTCAACTATAACACTAACTTTTATAACAAAAATTAAAATTATCCAAGTACAACCAAATAATAAAAATGAAAGTCCAAAAACATAAACATCCATTTCTATGACAAAATACTATATAAAATAAAAATTGCAAACATAAGTACATCAATTTCATTCTATATCAAAATCCCAAGCTATATCTTCATCTCCTTGATCAGCAGGTGGATTGGGCTGATATTGAATATATCANAAAAACTCACCGTCGGCGGGGTCGAGGGCGTCGTCGGTGGCCTAGTTCAAATTTCCACATTTTGGTCCTTTTTGCACCAAATTCGCTCCTTTTGCATCTTTTTGCTCCAATGACCCTAATTCATCATTCCTGAAATAAAGCATGAAAAATATCTTTCTTTAAAGTGCAATATCATCAAAAACATTATAAAATAGGTATGAAAAACTCAACATATTTTTCTTGGGTCAAAATCCCCCAAACTAACAATTACTTGTCCTCAAGTAATTTTAGTACTATATAAAAGTTATGATCTACTGCAGTAAAGTTTTACTTCAAAAATACTATAAGTTTGATTTAAATAAATATCATCGTGAGATTTTCAGAAAAAAATCAAGTAATTGAATTAACTCTATAGCCACAAGATTATCTAGTCATCAAGTTTAAGAGTTCTAGTCTTCTATTTATTTTAAGAATGACTATATGTTACAATATTAAGTCACTTAGAATATCCAATAGATAGAAACTTTATGAGGACTCTACTAGTAAAAGACCTATTCCATAAATATAAGTTCAGGAATGTAATAAAGTTTTCCCTTTAGGTAGGTCCAATAAAGCCAATTTTTTATTGGGCATATCCTCAAGCTTCTCCTCACTTCCATAATTTTTTCTTTCTTTTCTCTTTTTCATTAATTGCTTTCAATCCTATATATTTTTCTTTTCTTTTCAGGGATTGTTGTCAATCTTTTCTTTTTCTTGCTTTCAATCCTATATATTTTTCTTTTCTTTTCAGGGATTATTGTCAATCCTTTCTTTTTCTTTTTCAAGTGAAGATTACTATATCTAAGGCATATCCTCAAGCTTCTCCTCACTTTCATTTTTCTTTCTTTTTTTTTTTCATTTGGATTGTTCAATCCTATATATTTTTCTTTTCTTTTCAGGGATTGTTTTCAATCCTTTCTTTTTCCTTTTCAAGTGAGGATTACTATATTTGGATAGCCTTTAATGATTTGAACTTCACTTTTCTTTCCGTAAATTTGAGACTCAAAGCATTCCTTGATCTTATAAATACTTTATAGTTTTTACATCATTGAGCCCCAATCTTTTCTTCTCAAATGAATTTCCAGATCCTTAATACTTCAAAAAATAGTTTCCCTTACTTTAAATAGTGAACTATAATATTATTCTCTTATACTAAATATCTTAAGTTACAAAATTAATTTTCATTACAAAAATATTTCTTTAAATCTACCAAAATATTTAAATAGTTACAAAAATATAGTTAGCTGAATTAAATTCACTACATGAAATCATATAAATAATTTTGAAAATATTGAAATAGAGGACATTTAATAGTTAATCTTTTTCTTCCCTCCCCCAAACTTAAATTTTTAAATATGAAATAATAGAGGTGGAAAGAAAAACTATAAATATAAATCATACCTCAATATTATAAACATTTTCATCATTTTAAAATTTCTGCAGGTCTTTTCAAATTTTTACTTCACCTGGTCTGTAATATTAGGAGCTTTCTACACATAAATCATTAGAGAAATTTCTCGGTAATGAAATTTTGAAATAATTATAAAACTAAAATAATAAAAAAGCACAACATTTCCTAACACAGCCACAATTAAAATTAAAATGTGGAATAAAAATCACATTACAATCCACAATTCTACTCAACATCTATTAAACTACACATGCACATTTAACCATAACACTAACTTTATAACAAAAATTAAAAATCATCCAAGTACACTGAATAATAAAAATGAAAGTCCAAATACACATAAACATCTATTTATATTACAAAAGATCACAGAAATAAAATTACAAACATAAGTATATGAATTTCATTCAATATCAAAATCCCAAGCTATATCTTCATCGCCTTGATCAACAGTTATATCGGGGGCATTCAGGAAACATAACATCAGGCTCACCCTTGTAGTGTCAGGCCTGAGCTTCATAATAAGCTGCCTCAAAATTTGAATACCTCTGCAGGTACTCATTATCATAGTCGTGTCGACGTTCTAAACCTCCAACCCATTCATTTATCAATTTNAATCAAATGAACAATCATCAACACAAACAAGATAGTAGTAGCTAGAAGCAAAACAAAGAGATATTTCTCCATAACCATATTAATCTTCCGAACGACCAATAAATAAACTGAATTGGATAGTATTAATGCAAAAGAAATACCTTTTAACATTGATCGTAACATATTGCTTAAGAGAGTAGCACTAATAACAACAATATGTAAAAGTATTCCCATTTAATCTAAGGAAAGTGCACATCGAAGGAAAGGAACATATATATGTATAAACCCAAAAGCAAATAATGATCCAATATAAGAAATTAGAAAATATATCACATAAACATATGTCAAAGTAAATGTAGTCACAAACAAACATAGAACTTAAAAAATTTCATAATTGCATACGTTTAACTTAATTAATTTACATGCTTAAATGATATTTTTGTATGATAAAAATAGAAAAATATTTTACACACACAATTATCAATATTATCTTCCTTTTTCATGTTTACAAATAAAATTTTAAAAATTAAGCATATTTATAAAACTTAAGAGTATGGAAAATATAAGCATTGAATGACACATACAAAATGCCCTTTTGAAATGTAAGATTTAACTTAGAAGAGTAAACTAAAACTAGAAATCAAAATTAGGAGGAAAAATTAAAGGAGAACACTAACTTAGGTTATAAAACTTAATGCAAGAATTTGAACGTAGAATATCCTGATTTTCACATTCACTGAAAAAAACTAAGAGTTAAGCCAAATCTTGAGTTAGATATCAAACCTCAGAATAAATTTAAAATTCACCTATTTAAACAATAGAAAGCAACATTAGGTAGATCAATTGTGAACCATAGGGTAGCCAACATAAAAATAAAGCCCAAGATTAGACATACCCTAGATTAGTCCAAACTAGAAGCCTAGATTCGTTTACTAGGTACCCCAATTACCTCAATAGATTATGTAAATGCCCTAGGATGAAGTAACACTTGATTACTGACAAAGACATCTCAAACTACATGAAGTTAAGAAAGTTTACACTCGCCGTCGCGGAGATATTAAGTCAATGCTTCTAACTATCTGGTTAGTTAGTAGTTTAAGGATACCAATGAACCCAGGATTATGAAAATCAATACACTTTTTGACAGGGGGCATTATACCCAAAAAATTAAGTTAGTCCGCCTATTTAGCCTCCTTAAAGAGTTTACGTTTATATTAGGATTTGGGTTTCACTTCTATCTAAAAACTCTTCTAACTTACCCCGCCCGTTTAGTATAGCATTTAAAATCTTCAAATTAACCTTTCCCAAACCCAACCATTTCAATCCAACTCTTATGTGAATCTCTTTCAAGTTAAATTAAACTTTCCTCAATTCAAATCATAAAAACTTTCTAATACTTCAAAATCCTTAACAATTAGAACTTAAAACTTTCTTAAGAAATCCTAAAATTTTAAAACTTCAAAAATATTTTTGAGACTACAAAAAACATTAAAAATTAAAACTTAAGAAACGTTGAAATACTATTAAAACTTGAAAGTCCTAAGCAATTAGAACTTATAAATCTTTCCAAAACTTTAAAATTGTAAATCTTTGAACAACTCCAATATTTTAATTATTAAAATTTTTATATCAAAACAGAGACCATTAACTTGAAAATTAGACATCCATGCCTAGAGATCTCCCCTAACCTTGGAAAAATCAGAAAGAGCATCCCCATAACATGTAGAATCAAAGCCCCAAGATCAAGTCATGGTGAAATGTCTATGCTAATGGAGAATCAGAATAAGGAAAACACTATTTAATTGATTAAAAATAAAATATGCATCAAATAAACATGAAAATATTTTCACATTGTTCTCCTCTCTTTAATGAGCAACAGGGTATCTTTATTTTATTTTTATGATTCTTCTACACAAATTTAGGCATTTTTGAAGTTATGGCTTTTTATTTAAATCAGAAAATCCCTACTTTCCAACTTAAGTGACGCGGTATCAGTGCGTCCTAGACAAATCCAAAAACTCCACGCGACAACATAAATCTACACGTCCGCCTCGTCAGCCCACGGTTTTGTTCCCCCATTCGACGCGATCAGTGTCGTCCGTGCGATACACAAGCGATCCAACAGTGCTCGGTCATCATCCCCAACGAAGCCAACTCGCAAATCGTCCATTTTCAAACCCTAATATCTTGCTTAACTCTCAATTAAATCAAGTGTAGTTTGTTCCTATAGAGTCGTCTTGACTAGGAGAATATGTCCATACGGTTAATTGACCCTTTAATCAACTTTATACACATGGAGAATCAAATGAAGCTCGGTTTAGGGTTAACTTTCAATACCTTGGTCCAAGGGGGAAGCCTCAATTTGATACTTGTGGAAGCTTCATGGGGATCCCAAGAGCCTAGAGATGGAGCCTCAAGTCGTGGTGAATCGCCTAAATATGAATTCAACCAAAGTCGATTTAGTGGTTCGATCAAAACCCACCTTAGGGTGCTCTGGTGATGGGGCTTTTGTGAGGGATCTTCTTCTCTTAATGTGGGGATGGTGTAGGTGCAATTAATTTGAATTTGGTGGAGGTTTGAGGGGTATCCTATTTAGGCCTAAAAATTGGGCTAAAAACTGAGCTTGAACAATGGATTTGAGTGGCTAAGGATGGTTGGGTAAAACTCAAAAGGTCTCAAAGAAGCTTTGAAAGTAATTTGACAAAGTCTCCCCAAGGAATTTCAAGCTTTCTTCCTTTTTCCATGGAGGGCGGGTTTAAATAGAGAGGGGAGGAGAGGCCACCAGGGGCAATTGGTGGGTGTCCTAAGTTGCTTATGTGGATGCCAACAATATGCAAAAATTCAATTGAGATGAGCCAGCTTGGATGGGTTTAATTTTGAGTTTTTGCAATGGTAGAGCTTTTGTTTTTGGGTTTTCTANGGGGGGGGGGGGTGTTAAATAGATAGGGAAGGAGAGGCCACCAAGGGCAATTGATGGGTGTCCTAAGTTGTTTATTTGGATGCCAACAATGTGCAAAAATCCATCCAATTGGGATGAGCCAACTTAGATGGGTTTAATTTTGAGTTTTGGCCATGGTGGAGCTTTTGATTTTGGGTTTTTCGGCCACCAAGGTGGCCGGCCGACCAGGGAGGGGTCACCATCTAACTCAAGGAGGTCAGGGCTTGGTCTTGGTGAAGTCAATTGGGGTTGGTCATGTGTAAAGGTATGGGATTGAAATATTATGGGAAAAGGGTCATTTTGGGTCAATTTGGGTCAAATCATGATAAGGGTTGGGTTCAGCCACCAAGGTTGGTCTTGGGTTGAAGAGGAGATCATTTGGTTCAGCTTAATCATTGGGGGATAAGTCACCATCCGAAGAGATTTAGCTAAACATGGGTTAGAGTGATTCATGGGAGGGGTTAAAACCTTTTTAAGGAGGCTTGAAAGTGGCTTGGCTTCTTTCCATTAATAGTTTGATGATGTGGCAAGGCTCTCATGGCTTTGCTATGGCTTGGGAGTGGCTTCATGGCTTGCCTTTGGTTTAGCTTCTTTGCATGAGAAAGGGTTTTGGATTTTATGAGATATTTTGGTGGTGTTTGTGATGAGGCTTGATTTGGAAGGATTTGATTTTGATAGGACTTTAGGGAGTGATTTTGATCAAAGGGATGATGAGGAGGAAAATCATTATATGGGCTTAAGATTTAGGCTTTTGAAATTAAATATGGTGGGCTTGTGCTTTTAAAATGGAAATTTAGTTTGGACTAAAATTTGGGCTAATTGAATGCTGAGTTTGGTGTAGGAGAATGTCATGAAGGATTTCACAAAATTTCAAGTGATTTTGAGTTGAATTGATATGTTAATTTGATGGATTTAGGTATATGGTCAAAATTGGGCCTTTTTTATTTGAATGAAATTGGGCTTGAACTTTATTTAAAATAGCATTGGGGAAGCTGAATTTTGATTTTGAATTGGAATTGGGCAATATTGGGGTCAATTGGGCTAAGATTGAGGATAATTTAGGGACATTTGGGCCTTTAAGGGCAAATTGGGGCTTTTGATCAAATTGGGTCAAATTGATGATAAAAAAGTAAAATTGGAAATATTTGGGATGATTTTGAAATTTTTGGGAATTTTTTAAATTTATGGTATTATTAGGTCATAAGGGGTATTTTGGGCAATTTTGGGGGTATTTTGGAAATTTTATATTTTTTTGTGAATTTTGGTCAATTTAGGTTGTGGTGAGAGGTTTGAGATTATTTTTGGGCAAATTTGGGTATTTTGGGTAATTTTGGGATTTTTTGGCAAAGATTGAGGTTGTAGAGGTATTTTAGTAATTTGGTGATTTTGGGCCAAAATTGGTCAACAAGCCATGAAGTCATACTAAACCAATATGAGTCATATGAGGACTCATTTTGGATGCTTAATGTGTTGGTTCTAACCCTCTTAGCCAAAGACTTACGGGTACAGGGTCATCCCCATGAGTTTTCCAAGTTTTCCAAAAGAAGCCAAGAGACCAACCTAAGAGGTCATAGGGTTTAGGATATGTGAGAGAGTGCAGTGTGTGCAAGTTATCCCCACAAAAACCTGTCAGCACTATTTTTGGTTGGAGAAGTTGCCCGTAAGAAGCTGTCGGTCACCGGAATCGAAATTCTGTCGCCTGCTTCGGAAGGACGTTTTAATTTACATATAGATTTAAGTTTAAAAAAATGTAAAATCAAATTGACCCCATTTTTTTGTAGTTTAAATGAAAGAGTGCTATACTTCAAACCTTGTATCTATCCCGAAGGATAAACACAAGACTTGAGGATGAAACTCAATCAAATAAACTAAGAAATATATGACGTCTGTTTGGTTTGCAGAACCATTTTATTTGCTGACAAGTTCCCCTATTTAATACAAATAATTAAATAGGGTTTATATTAAGATGGGTTCAGACAAGCTTCCTATAACGACAAGCCCCTATAGTTAATTACATCTTAAATGATTGAAGTCTCCTAAGAAAAATCTCAATAAAAATCAGGAAATATTATCTTCAAGGAGGTCAAAGGATAGGACTTTTCAACGATATCGGACAAAGAGGCGTGACATGGGATGGCTCAGATTTGGAGCATTTATTGTGGAATCCAAAGGAGAAAGAACTAGGGGATATCATGGATACGGAGGAGAACCTCGGTAACTTCCCGGACTATTCTATTGTTTGGCTTTAGTTTGAAGATAATGAGACTGTTACACTTAGTGAGGACTGCAGTCCTATAACTAAGAAGAAACTTCCTGAAAAGCTTAAAGATCCTGCTAGCTTTACAATTCCATGTGCAATAAAAGACAGATTTTATGGGAAAGCTTTATGTGATTTAGGTGCAAGCATTAACCTTATGCCATTATTAATATTTAAAAGATTGGGATTATGAAAAATAACCCCTACTACTATAACTCTGCAATTAGCAGATCGTTCAATAACCTATCCTAAAGGGGTTATAGAAGTTGTCCTAGTGAAAGTGGATCAATTTATCTTTCATGTCGATTTCATTGTGCTAGATATGGAGGAAGATAAAGAGATACCTATCATTTTGGGGAGACCTTTCTTAGCCACAGGAAGAGCAATGATAGATGTGCAAAAAGGGGAATTAACAATGTGCGTCAATGGAGACCTTTCCTAGCCACAGGAAGAGCAATGATAGATGTGCAAAAAGGGGAATTAACAATGCATCCTAGCCACAGGAAGAGAAATGATAGATGTGCAGAAAGGGGAATTAACAATGCACATCAATGATCAAACTGTTACTTTTAACATTTCAAAATCAATGTAATACACTGCAAAAGGTAAAGATAATGAATGTTATAGAATGGATGTTATAAGATATCTTAGGGAATGTCATTTCAAGACTATTTATGAAGAAAAATCTGAAAAAAAAGATTTGGAACATGTGAAAAAAGATGAATTAGATCAATGTGTAAAAACCTTTTTAAGGAAGATTCAAGTTATGTTCAAGAAAGTTTTGAAATTTTGGACATGATAGATTTTTTAAGGAAGATTCAAGTTATGTTCAAGAAAGTTTTGAAATTTTGGACACGATAGACAAAAATAAGGAAGATTCAAGTTATGTTCAAGAAAGTTTTGAAATTTTGGACACGATAGACAAAGATAATTCATTTTGTCCATCTATTAAAAAACCTCCAGAATTTGAGTTGAAATTACTTCCTGAATATTTAAAATATGTCTTTTTAGGAGATTCCTCTACTTTACCTATTTTAATTTCCTCGAAGTTAACAAAAGAAGAAGAAGAAAAGCTGGTGAAAATTTTAGCCTTCAGATGGACATTTGCTGATATAAAGGAATCAGTCCTTCAATTTATATGCATAGAATTAATCTGGAAGAAAACTGCAAACCCAGGGCTCATCCACAAAGGAGGTTAAATCCTGTTATGAAAAAGGTTGTTAAGAAAGAAATTTTAAAGTGGTTAGATGTTGGAATTATCTACCCTATTTCAGATATTGCATGTGTTAGTCCAATTCACTGTGTTCCTAAGAAATGAGGAGTAACAGTAACTGTGAATGAGCATAATGAGTTAATACCTATTAGACAAGTTACAGGGTGCCAAATATGCATTGATTATAGAAAATTAAATCTTCTCATTTTCCACTACCCTTTTTAGATCAAATGCTGGATAGACTAGCTGGGCATAAATACTTTTATTTTTTTGATGGATATACCGATTATCATCAAATTCAAATATCTTCTGATGATCAAGGGAAAACAACATTTACCAGTTTTTATGGTACTTTTGCTTTTAGAAGAATGCCCTTAGGTTTATGTGATGCCCCTGCTATAATTCAAAGATGTATGATGGCAATTTTTTGTGATTAAATTGAAAAAGGGATTGAAGTCCTTATGGATGACTTTTCAGTGTTTGTAACTGATCGACTTTTTGTAAATTGACAAATACAAGAATTTGATGGCGCTACTAGAAGATTTAATTTCCAACAACGGCGTCCAAAGACTTGATCGCGACTTTATATATGTGTCTAATTTGATTAAGATGTATAAATATAATATTCAATAATGTTAAAGTCAAATTTGTCAACGCAAGTATACGTATCGTTCAAGTAATATAGGGATCTAATGGAGTCATAGATATCGATCCCACAAGGAGTATTTTAGAATTACTGACTAAGACCTTAGAAAAGCAAGACTTTAATCACAACAATGAAAATCAATTTGCTTATTGTCACTAATAGGCAATTGAAATAAATAGATAATTTTAATAACTAATAAATAATTAATGATAACACTAATAGGCAATTGAAATAAATAGATAATTTTAATAACTAAAAATAACTAATGATATAAAGTAATAGACAATTGAAATAAATAGGTAATTTTAATAACTATTAAATAACTAATGATACTAATGAAGGTTTAACTTTAATCACAACAACGACGTTCAATTTGCTTATCTATCACTAATAGATACAACGACGTTCAATTTGTTTATCTGTCACTAATAGGCAATTGAAATAAATGGATAATTTTACTAACTATTAAATAACTAATGATACTAAGGAGAGTTCGGCAATTTAATAAATATGTAATTTTAAACTCTTAAATAACTAATTTTACTAATATGTCACTAATAGACAATTGAAATAAATATGTAATTTTAATAACTCTTAAATAACTAATTACACTAATGAGGGTAGGCAATTGAAATAAATATATAATTTTAATAACTATTAAATAACTAATTATGCTAATGAAGGTTTTATAGGCAATTGAAATAAGTAAATAATTTGAATAACTAATAAATAACTAATGATAGAAAGTTAGGGTTAATAATAGACAATTGAAATAAATATGTAATTTTCTTAATAACTCATAAATAACTAATTATGCTAATGAGGGTTTAATTGAAATAAATATGTAATTTTAATAATTATTAAATAATTAATTATACTAATGAAGGTTCGACGTGATATTCAATATATAAGAAAACATCATTCTCCTTGTCAAGAAATTATAGTGAATGGATAAAATGAATTAGTTTAATTTATATTATGCCAAATAGGAGCATACCTATTCTTTACCCTTTGGTCCATATATAAAGAACATTGACTAATCCTATGCTTGTTTACTGAATCTGCGGCTAGGTTGGGAGGATACCAGCTCTCACTTCAGAGCTCCAACGTTCTCCTCACCTGAGGGCTAACATCTACACTTCAACACCCAAACAATAGAACCAAATTGGGGATTTTAGTCTGATACTCTAAAATCTTCAATTCTACGCCCGATAATAATATTTTCCTATTTATTTGCGCCCAACTTCCAAGGGCTTTGACATCCCTGAATCTTGGATGTAATCTTCACTTTAGTTGTAAAACTCAACATATTTTAACAAATCAATTGGCTAGATTGAAAGTAAATTAAGATCGAAGTGAAAAGATCATCATAATTTCTTAAATANCTCTACTAGTAAAAGACTTATTCCATAAATATAAGTTCAGGAATGTATTTAAGTTTTTCCTTTAGGTAGGTCAAGTGAAGTCAATTTTTGATTAGGCATCTCCTCAAGCTTCTCCTCACTTTATAT